>JALBCR010001034.1:280000-297049 GCA_030710515.1 Abscondita cerata
TAATTAGTAATTATTATTATAAAACACATATTCAAGAATAAAAATGATAAAATTTTTAAAACGAAATTATTTGATTTTAAAGTTATGACTATCCTTTACATTATACTACATACGCAGAGTACGTTCGAGGGTGGATTTGAAAGTGTTCGCGTGGATCAATTTTTATGCAAATTTAACAATAATTAGTAATTATTATTATAAAACACATATTCAAGAATAAAAATGATAAAATTTTTTAAAACGAAATTATTTGATTTTAAAGTTATGACTATCCTTTACATTATACTACATACGCAGAGTACGTTCGAGGGTGGATTTGAAAGTGTTCGCGTGGATCAATTTTTATGCAAATTTAGCAATAATTAGTAATTATTATTATAAAACACATATTCAAGAATAAAAATGATAAAATTTTTAAAACGAAATTATTTGATCTTAAAGTTATGACTATCCTTTACATTATACTACATACGCAGAGTACGTTCGAGGGTGGATTTGAAGTGTTCGCGTGGATCAATTTTTATGCAAATTTAGCAATAATTAGTAATTATTATTATAAAACACATATTCAAGAATAAAAATGATAAAATTTTTAAAACGAAATTATTTGATCTTAAAGTTATGACTATCCTTTACATTATACTACATACGCAGAGTACGTTCGAGGGTGGATTTGAAAGTGTTTGCGTGGATCAGTTTTTATGCAAATTTTGCAATGAGTATTTTTGTGTAAACTACAAAAATTTCTACGTAATTACCGACAAACTGCTTGAATAGATTCAGGATTAGTTGCTTATTGTTTTACTAATTAGCCATAGTCCTAATTAGCATAACAAAGCTATACTACAAAAAAAAGATAATTCGAAGTGAAATTGTTAAATCTAAGTAAATCGCATTAACTAATGAGTCGTAGCAATAGCCAAGAAGAAGGATTTCTTTTGTTTTGTTTAATTTCTTGCCCTTTCTTTTTTCAAGAAACACTCGAAATCACAAATTTTGTCACTGTTGCTTCATCCTTTAGGGGTAACGTGATTACTAGTTTAGTCTTTTTCAAATCATCAAAAATTTGTTATTTCTTAGTGCTATATTCATTCATATATATTAAATATAATCGTGTATCTTTACTATTTAATAGTGTAGTGTATAATTAAAGATTTGTGACTTTCTTGTGCAAATAATACTTTCGTAAGTTCATTCAAAGTTAATAATGGCAGAACAAAATAACATTATTATTGCTTTATCAAATTTTTTAACGAACGTAACATACCTGTTAGACAAATAAGATGTTTTAAATATAATCATCCGCTTATAAAAGAAGCGTCTTTGGTTTTGTTCAACTCTGATAATGCTATCAATAAGTTAAAGTTAATTACGTACATAAAAGGAATTCGCAAAAATTATTTGGTCTGATTCGTCCACTTACGGATGAGGAATCAATTTCGTCTATAGTAAATACCCCGCAGTATGAATTTAGTGATAGTATCGAATTTAGTGACAGTATCGAAGTAAGTAGTATGATATCTGAGGTAAAAGCTGAATGTACCAAAACCGAAAATTCAGAGGTAGTAGAAGTGATATCTCCAAAATTTATTGATTCTGACATTGAATTGTGTAGTAGTCAGAGTCACAATGCGACTTTAGATGTAACTACAATTTCTAATACTATTGATTGTGGAGTGCAACAAAATATTTATAGATCCGCAGCGCAGGAAATATTACCCGTTAGTACTAAAAATTCATACCCCTTAAGTTTAAGTTGCAAGAATAAGAAAACATATCATATTTTAGAAGGATCATTTGTGTTCTCGAAAGATGAATCCTATAAAATTTTTGATCTTGACAGGAAAAGTTTCGCAAGCAACATATCAAATAACATGTTCAAAAAAATTCGAATTGGTGAATACTACTTGCATATTTAACATTAGAACTTGCAATTATTTAAAAAGAATATAGTAGTTTATGGTTATTGCAGTCATCTAAATTGCAAAAATTTAAATTAGTATGTAGGTTCCATGTTAATAACGAAATGAAAGTTGACGTATTTAGTACTTCATTGAACTTCTTTCATGAAACACAGTTGACAGCGCAAGTAAGAGGTGTTGAACGGGTAATGTTAGGAAATCGATTAAAAACAAATACGGCTTTAAATATTAGAAAAGAAGACATTCAATCTAGCATTAAACATTTAGTAGCAACTAAAAGTCTAGGAAGCATTAAATCAGGTAGTGTGTACAGAAGAATTAGAACCGAAGCATTGTCAAGGAATGATCGAGCTCTAGATGACGTTTATGATCTCATTTTAATGCAACGGGAGAATGGCCATTACATACATACAGTGTCACAACCATTAATAGTTTACATATTTAGCAAAGAGCAGCTGAACTTCGTAACACGAAATAAATTAAATTCGACATTGCCAAAAATACATCTTGATGCAACCGGTACAGTAGTTCGAAAACCAAGTGCTAATTCGAAAAGGGTTTTATATTACGCGGGAGTAATTAGGGATTCGATAGGCCGCGTCTTGCCTATTTGTGAAATGGTTTCAGTTCGTCACGATACGGGTACTATATCAGCGTGGTTGTTAACATTTAAATTTTATTCAATAAAAAATAACATGAAATGGCCATTATTTAGTTCGGTAACGACAGATTTTAGCATGGCACTTTTGAAAGCGGTGTCTGAATCATGGAACGGTTTGAACATTCACGCATACTGTAATATACTATTTGATAATATTTTTAATGATACTGTAGATATATCCAAATTTATATTACTAAGGCTGTGTTGTGCGACATGTTCAAATTGATGGCGAATACAGTAAACGCACATTACAAAGAGAAGAAAATTAAAATATTCATGAAAGAAGTATTAGGCTCTCTTTTAATGAAAGTAAGTTCGATAATATTAAATATATTATAGAAAGTTTATTTTATCTAACTCTTTGTAAGTACGAAGATGAAAAATTGTTAGGATATCAGCAAGACCTAATATCGTTAATAGTATATAAGTGTTCAGATGAAAACGCCGAAGTTAATAATAAAGAATTTGATTTAAACACCGAAAATCAGTCATCTCTAGATGATAATAAATTTTTTCAATATTTTAATCAAATTTTCAATAAAGTACAAGTTTCCGTAAAAACAACGGGGATAAAAAGAAATCCTTACTTCAATGATAAATTTTCAATTTTTATATTAAAGCACTATGTTCCGTATTTACCGCTGTGGACTTGTATATGCAATGAAAACAATGAACGAAGTTCCAATGCCCTTGTCGAGAATTGGTTCGGACTTGTAAAACAAATATTTTACATGAAAAGTTACGACAAAAATGTTCCCGGTTTATAAGAAAAATTAGGGAATATGTTATATCTTTACACAGAGAATTAAAATACGATATCAAATCAGAACGGTGTGCTTCAAAAACGTAAGAGGGAAAATGTAGAACAAGAATTGTGGAGTAAGACAATTAAGAAAAAACATTCCTACTTTAAACAACAAACTTTAAGGAAGCTTGCTACTTTGTCCAAAAAAAAGAACCCATGGAAAAGCTTGAGTATATAGGTTCAAAAGACATTACATTAAAACAATTATCGAAAGACTACGTAGTAGCAAAATTTGAAAAAGAAAAACTGATTATACGAGCATAAATGCCTTAAATATTCATTCAGATAGTACATTTATGTGGTTGGATAATTTTTAATAGATTTCTATTTAAAAATTTTAACATTTAACAGTAATACAAAAGCATTTATGGTATATGAGGTTGAAGCACTTTTTCAGAAAGAATTGGACGAAAATAAATTTAAAAATGTTGCTGAAAATGATTCATTAATTTTTCCCATATATTCGCACAAACATTGGATGTTAATGCACGTAAATGTGAAAAAATTAACGGCTTCATTTTTTGACCCGCTTTCAAAAAATGAAAGAAAAGGTAAATTGTATTTGTCACAATTATTACCATTACTGAAGATATATTCTAACGGAAACGCAGATTTTAAACTTCAAAATGATATAAATTATCCTATGCAAGATGATTTTTTAATTGTGGTGTGTATATTCTCTATTATGCCGAAACAATAATCAAAAAGTTGAAGTTTGAAGACGATTTGAAACCGCTAGAATACCGACTATACCTAAAAACAGCTTCTACAACATTCTATTGATTTCAACCGATGTTTGTATTGTGGAGAATTTCAAGGAGATGTTATGTGTAACAGTTTGCCAACGCTGGATTCATAAAATTTGTGATTCGAGAAATGGTTTACCGTTAAATTATATTTGCGAAGTATGTCCAAACAAAAAAAATAAAAAATATGAAATATATAAAAAAATACTAATAATAATGATTAAGATACATTTATAAGAATAATCATGGTATTCGTGTACTAACGTTGTTGTTTATTAGAATGTCTACACCCTACCATTTTGTAAGGTATTTTTACATTATAGGTAGTGGGTACATACAAAAAAAAAAAAAAAAAACAAAAAAACAAAAAAATAAAAAATACAAAAAAGAATTCCTTCAACAACATTTATGGTATTGGTGTTCTAACGCTTGAACGTTAGTGTTAATTAGTAAGTCTACACCCTACCATTTTGTATGGTATTTTTACATTATAGGTAGTGGGTTTACATATCAAAAAAAAAAAAAAACCAAAAAATAAAAAATACAAAAAGAATTCCTTCAACAACATTTATGGTATTGGTGTTCTAACGCTTGAACGTTAGTGTTAATTAGTAAGTTCTACACCCTACCATTTTGTATGGTATTTTTACATTATAGGTAGTGGGTACATACAAATAAATCAAATAAATAATTACTAATTATTGCTAAATTTGCATAAAAACTGATCCCGACGAACACTTTCAAATCCACCCTCGACCGTACTCTGCGTAATGTGAGTATAATGTAAAGGATATTCATAACTTTAAAATCAAATAATTTCGTTTTAAAAATTTTATCATTTTATTCTTGAATATGTGTTTTATAATAATAATTACTAATTATTGTTAAATTTGCATAAAAATTGATCCACGCGAACACTTTCAAATCCACCCTCGAACGTACTCTGCGTATGTAGTATAATGTAAAGGAAATTCATAACTTTAAAATCAAATAATTTCGTTTTAAAAAATTTTATCATTTTATTCTTGAATATGTGTTTTATAATAATAATTACTAATTATTGTTAAATTTGCATAAAAATTGATCCACGCGAACACTTTCAAATCCACCCTCGAACGTACTCTGCGTATGTAGTATAATGTAAAGGATAGTCATAACTTTAAAATCAAATAATTTCGTTTTGAAAAATTTTATCATTTTTATTCTTGAATATGTGTTTTATAATAATAATTACTAATTATTGTTAAATTTGCATAAAAATTGATCCACGCGAACACTTTCAAATCCACCCTCGAACGTACTCTGCGTATGTAGTATAATGTAAAGGAAAGTCATAACTTTAAAATCAAATAATTTCGTTTTAAAAATTTTATCATTTTATTCTTGAATATGTGTTTTATAATAATAATTACTAATTATTGTTAAATTTGCATAAAAATTGATCCACGCGAACACTTTCAAATCCACCCTCGAACGTACTCTGCGTATGTAGTATAATGTAAAGGAAAGTCATAACTTTAAAATCAAATAATTTCGTTTTAAAAAATTTTATCATTTTTATTCTTGAATATGTGTTTTATAATAATAATTACTAATTATTGTTAAATTTGCATAAAAATTGATCCACGCGAACACTTTCAAATCCACCCTCGAACGTACTCTGCGTATGTAGTATAAGTAAAGGAAAGTCATAACTTTAAGATCAAATAATTTCGTTTTAAAAAATTTTATCATTTTATTCTTGAATATGTGTTTATAATAATAAATTACTAATTGTTTCTAAATTTTTTAAAAATTGATCCACGCGAACACTATTATTAAAATTCGATAGATATGAGTTTAGTTTGTAAATTTGTTTAAACAATTTTTTTAAACAAATGTTAAAATAAACATTGTTTGTGTTGATTTATTGTCGTTTTACTAATTATAAACATTTAATTCAATATAGATAATATTTACATAGCGTAATAGTAAGATTAATTTTATGGATGGTTATAAGGCTAACTTCACATGGGTTGGTTATTTAAAGAAGATTTTGTATTTACAGGTGTTGCATATTAGCAGGATGAACCAAACATTTTTAAATGGGACACCCTATATATTATTTCAAATTTGATTAAGTTCATATTCGCCGTACTTTCAATATAAGGTTTATTACTTTATACAGGATATTACAAAAGTTATAGTCAATTATATACGAAAATCATGCACATTTCAACCTCCTGTTTATCCTAGACAAAACAACCTAATTATAATTCTTTTTTTAAGCATAACTTTTTGACATTGATACAGTGTACGAGAAAGTTCTATTTCTTTATTATTGCACCAATGGAATATAGAGCAAGCCATAACGCGAGCACATGATTTTGTCAATTTTTTCAATTGAATCACCGTATTTCATTCTAAAAAGTGAAAATACACTTTAAGTTCTTTTTTTTTTAATTATTCCTCTATAGCTAAAGTTGTTAATTTCTGAGATATTTGTAATGTAGTAACAGAAAAGGAGATTTATTTTTAAAATTTCTATATTATCAACTTCTTTGAAATCGAAGCGGTGTTTTTGTTAAATTGTAACTACTTAAATATTGTTCAAAATGAACTATTCTGTTGAGGAATTAACATACAAGATGGATACTGGCAGAATGTATGAAAAATTGTGTATTAGCACAAAGAATTGACTAACATGTGAGTATCACGTGAAATCTCCCGTTATCATGTTATTAGTAATAGGTCTGTCCGAAGAATACTGCGTAAAAATAAGATGCATTCATACCATATCCAGTTGCATCAAGAGTTATTTGAAGATGACTATCCTAGAAGGGTTGCATTATGCGAATGGGGTCAACAACAAATTCATAATCAGGCGGATTTCCTTGATTTTGTCCTCTTTGGAGACGAGGCACATTTCATAAATATGAAACTGTGAATAGACACATCTTATAGAAACTTATGGTCAAACTAGGTGGTCTTTGAATGTTTAGGGTGGTATTCGGCCGGAATTGCATGGCCAGCTCGTTCACCAGCGTTAACTAAAATTGATTTCTTTATGTGGGGTTGTGTGAAAAACCATGTGTATCAAGTACCTCCAACCACACCAAATAAAATGAAGAATAGAGTACGAGAAGTATTCCAAAGTATTAATGTTGGAATGTTAAGAAATGTCAGTCAAGAATTTGGAGATCGACCGCAATATTGCATTTATGTTTTTGGTGGACCTTTTGAACATTTATTATAAAATGACTTCACTTTATAAAATTTTGTCTTAATATTTTTTTAAGTTTTTATAACAATAAGTTACACTTTTATTAGTTCATGGCTAACTTAGAAATTAAAAAAAAATCTGTTATTGAATTTGAAAATATCTCAAAAATTAACAATTTAGCTATAAGTACTAATTAAAAATGAAAGAACATAACATGTATTTTTCTTTTTAGAATAGAATACAGGGTGATTCATTGAAAAAATGGACAAAATAATGTGCTCGCTTTATATTCCATTGGTGCAATAATAAAGGAATAGCACTTTCTCGTAGCACTCTATCAATGTCAAAAGTTTGGATAGCTTAAAAGAATTGTAATTAGGTTATTTTATTCTAGGATATACAGTAGGTTGAAATGAGTATGATTTTCGTATACAATTGACTATAACTTTTGAAATATCCTGTATAAAGTAATCAAAACCTATATTGAAATATGAAATAATATATAGTGGTGTCCCATTAAAAAAAGTATGTTTGGTTCACCCTAGTAAAATGTAACACCTGCAAATACAAAAATAATTTTAAAATGTGAAGTTTGAAGCGGCCTACCATTTTTGATATCTTCTTTAATAACCGATATATCGTACTTCGACGAACTAATGCCACACCCTGTATGTATTGCTTATATAAACTAATTTTTGTATAATTGACTTTCTGAACAAAAACAATGGACTATCACAGAACAGGATGTAAAATAGATTTTTCTTCTAATATTATGTAGAATATTTTAATTGAATATAATCGAATATATGTTAGTTCGAGATGACGAACAGTGTGTATAAATGTTTAAAAGTAATTTATCATTCAAAGTGACTAATTAGTCCAGGAGGTGAAGTTATTCTGCTATAATTCTTTCAAAATGCATCGATTTACTTGAAATTTTGGCAATAGGTAGTGAAGAGCCCAAGGATCAAAATTTATATTATGTTGAGAGGCGTCTTCACTCTGAGGGTGGTTGCCATCCCGTCTCGGGGGTGGAGTTTTTTTGTACTGACTGACTGACGTCTCGTGATTTTTATGACAATGTCATTCGCAAAATTTCTAGGCGAACTCTCGTAACAATCGGTAAATTCTTCCAGCAACATCTAAACTCTTTTGAAGTGCCTAGTCTTTAAGCGCGTCCCACGAACGCATGAATTTTGACCTATAACTTTTGACGTTAGGTCGTAGGTTCAAAATGATGTATACAAAAGATGTTTTGTCTTGTTAAGACAAACATATTTGGTAACAAAAACAAAAATTAATTTTGAAGTTTGGGGATAGTGGGTGTGGCCCGCCCCCCAGGGGGTTAAGTTAGAGTTTCAAAAACCTTTGCATCCAGACCTCTTTAAAATCCTTTATCGGAGTGTATTCATTTTTTTTTTAAACACGTGGGAGGAGATGATAGACAGACAGAGATTTCGAGGAAATTATAATAATTAGATTAATATGTTCTTACAATATTATCCAATCAAATTGTCAATTTTTAAAAAATACACCCTAATCTTTTATGGTGATAATCGATGGATATTGCTTAGAAAGAACCATGGGGAAGAATAACTCTTCTGTCAACCTAAAAATTAATGCCAAACATTTAAAATTTATGCGAAATTACATGTTTTTTCTAAAATATACATAATGTTATCGATTGTTGTAAATGGTAGTAGTCTTCAATCATACGTTAATATCCTGTAATACACACGAGGTTGATTTTGTACTCGGGTAATGGGACTCAAACATTTTTTCCCTTAGAAAATTATTGTCGAATTAAGGGACATGGCTTAAATCTCGAATAATTTCTAAGGAAAAACGGTTATCATAAAAAAAATTACCCGGTAAAAAATCAACAATCAACAAAATGGGTTGAAATAAAAATAAGTAGATAAATAAATCTACTGAACATTAATTACGATTTAAACTAACGCACGACAAACGAACTACAGCTTTGACGTTTAATATCAAATCAGTGTTACCACCGTTCGGAATAAAAATTGTTCTATTTCTATAAAAGAACTCAATTTTCTATAAAAAGAACTCATTTGAGTGCTTTACAGCTCTGTAAACGACCCAAAATAGAAAAAATGACTTTAAAGCTAACATAGCTATCGCTAATATGATAGAATTTTAGTCAAACTTGTACGTAAAAAAAATCATTTGATGTTTGATATTTAAGTCACTAATAGTTGTTGACTACATACAAATTAATTTCTATATAAACTTCTTACATAATTAGATTTAACAATATAAAAAAAAAATAATTTTGTACACGACTTCTTTTAAAGTAATTATTTAATGATCAATGCAAATTCTAAGAAGAACAATTTTGCTTCACTTATTTTTATTTTTATCATATAGTACAGTCCATTTAGAAGTTGACTCACCATTCTCTTACCCCCCGTTTCAAAGGGTCTTCCTCGGTGAGTTTAACCCTAAGTTTGCACTTTCACTAAAACCAACCCTTTCTCTGCCATCTTAGGTTTGGTGTTTTTTTTTTTGAATTTTCATATCTCGCTTTCTAATTATCGCACAGTTATAAACTTGTTGTCTTTGGATTCGTTTTGAGTTTAACGGAAAAAAAGTTTTTGCTCTTCAAAATCGACAGAACGAGTTGGTTTAATGATGACTTTATTGTTTCCAAATATTATTCAATTACACTATTGCTATTTGCTACTAATTTATTGGTACAGTAAGAAACTCCTTTTTTTTGAACGCAGAATTGTGTTTATATTGAAACAATTAATATTTCGACTGCTTTTACCTTAATGAAGAAATTTTTTTATGCTTTTTCCGAACTCATTTCCGCACCACCCTTGAGGTTGAATTCACAGCACGTTTTTTTTTCATGTGGTTTCTCCGATAGACCTACTCCAGAGTTTTCACTTTTTCTTTAGTGAATTTCCCACCCTGCCATCGTGAGCCATCGTCATTTTCATTCTCACTTATCACAGGTGATTGGCTTGCTTTTCGTTTCAATGAAGCGGTTGATTTTGGTAAAGGTACCATCGATGTAAATTTGTCATCAACTTCGTCGTCTTCTCATTCGAGTCCTCTACATCTTCTATCGCGCTCCACAGCAAATCTTGCACAAAACAGAACATTTTAAACCTGGTTTTGAACATCCACAAGTCCTGCTACAGTTGGTTGTAATGCACAGGATACAAAGTCCAAAAGTATGCGTGGTATCGGTTGTCATGATATGTTCGAAGGGAATGTTGCCTTGCTGCTGTGCTCGTGGGAGGTAAACGCGATAAGTCAGTTTTGGTTTTCAGGTCAAGTTGCTAAAACGAGCAGCGAGACATTTCCTTCGAACGTATCATCAAGTGTCAAAGTGGATCGGTGCAGAGAAAAATGCACTTGGAGCCAATCACCATTGATCAGGAATCGAAACCACGCAATGTTCTGGATATTGTATCCAGTGGATGTACAACTAACTGTAGCAGGGCTTGTGGATGTCAAAAAGCAGGTTTGAAATGTTCTGTTTTGTGCCGTGGGGAAACCTGTGCGACCGCGTAAGAAGATTTAGATGACTCGAATGACGAAGACGACGAAGTTGATGACAAACTTCTAACGATTGTACCTTTATCCAGAGCAACCGTTTCATTGAAAAGGAAAGCAAGAGAAGCGCCTGTGATACGTGAGAATGAAGATGATGGCTATTAATATCATGGTCCAATGCCATGTTTAACCGTTGTACAAGTTTCGCATATCTGCCTTTTATGTTTCAAGAAATATTAATTTTTCAGTAAATTCAAATTTTCGTTTCTAACGCCTGAAATTATTTTTTAATGATAGTAAGAGATCGCTATGGCAAATTTGGTAGTAAAAGACTTAAAATTTTACGCGGAAACCGAAAATAAAATAAAAATTGGGGCACTGTATTTAAAATAATAAAGTTGGTATGTCCACTTCCGATATAACCGGAAGTTGCACCGCCATGAAAATATTTGCAGTAAATAGACCATGTCCATTTGTATAAAGTTACAAGTTTTCAGCTGAATTGGTTTTTCGTTCTCATTATTCATCTAACATGCTATCGTTGAGACATAAGGCACGGATTTTCAAAAACGAATTGATTATTCTTTATGGACCTTGATAAAGTTAGTTACAATGAATTTGTTTTTGAAAATGTATTGTTACGTATGAGTCAACATTTCACAATAACTAGTCAATCGGCACAATTTCCATTATTACGACACCAAAAATAAGCATCTATTCAATACCGTCGATCGTCAAAGTCGATGGAATATTAATCTGTTTGGTGGAATTCTTGACTACCACGTTATTGGCCTTTATTTTTTCGATGGCCATTTAAACGGGCAAAAAATTTTAAGATTTTTAAAGAGAGATTTTTGGGTACTTTTAGAAAATATTCCTTTGAATATCAGACAAAACATGTAGTTGCAATTGGATGGAGGTCCTGCACATTTTGAACTTGACGTTCGAGATTACCTAAATCGAAAGTTTCCTGATAAGCGGATTGGCCGAGAAGAATCAATTAATTGGTCATCTAGATCTCTGATTTAACCCCTATGGGTTTCTTCTTTTGGAGTTACCTCAAAATTCTGTTTATAACACACCCCATACTAGGGGGATATGAAAAGACCGATTAGAAATGCTTTTGAGACAGTCACTAATAATATGTTCCAAATGTGATACGTTCATTAGAAAAAAAGGATAACAATGTGTGTTCAACAAGACGGTCATCAACTGAAACATTTATTATAGTTTTTGTTAAATTATTGCGGCATTACGTTTTAGTCACGATGTTTAAATTTTTGTATAAACGTTTTAATTAAAGTTAATATTATGTCAATCCCTACACCATATGCATTTATTGCATTGCTGACATTATCAGAAAGATATTAATTAGACATTTTGGTAGGATATTTACGTGTACAATGTTATAGGAAAAGCGAAATTTCAAAAATACCAAAATAAGTGGAAAATTTCAAGATTTAAGTAGCGGAAACTCTTATAAAAGTTGAAAGACAATTAAATAAGCTGGCTCATAAAATACAGGGTGTTCTATTTAAAATAAACCTATTATGACAGTGAGAATATTTTACTAATTGAACTATAAATTATAAACACCACTGTATCGAGATATTTATTAGTCAATCAATAAATAAACTAGCGAGACAGTCTATTATTTAAACCTAAGAGTAAATTTGTTGTAATTATTTTTTATCATGAGATATTAATTTTTTTGTAAAACCTTACATTTTAAGAAAACGCAGATAACTGAACACACTCTGAATTTAGGTATAGGGAACCCTTATGAAAGTGAGTTTAATTTTTGAATAAAATTCGAAAATGCAATCATATGCAAGGTGTTCCATTTACAAAACACAACTTTGATATGCCACTTTGTTTTGAAGCATCCTGTATATTTAATAACATTTTAAAATGTAGTCCTTATTGAGTTACATAATAGTTACCATTGCAATAAAAGTAAACGAATATATGCCTTTTCTCCGTAAAACTCCGTGGCGTCGGTCGTGAATCACTATGTATATAGTCCACTCGTTCAAAACTGCTTTCAAGGAGCCTTTGCTTTTATATAGAAACGATTCTTCATATCTTAAAATCAATTATTTAGTTCTAATTTTTTTTAAACAATTAAACATTTATATAAATAGGATTTCGTCATAGTCTTCGACAATTAGTTCTAAATTTGCATAATTTTTTTTTCAATCTGTACCAAGCGGAGGTGCATATACCTTCTCCTTATTTCTCGCACTATTTTAATATCTTCTTTTTGCTGGTTTTCATAATCTATAGTCCCTCAACAAAAGTTGACTGTATTAATATAAGAAACATTGTAAGTTTATTTATTGATAAGTATACTCTTATTGGTCCGTCTAGGTGGAGGTGAGATTAACAAAATACAACTCAGTTGGTTGCAATTGTCAAGGCTATCTACAAGATACTTTTACCAACTTTGACTACCAACTTAGTCTTGTAGATAGCTTTGATAAAACCCACACAACGGTGGGCGAAACGTCGGCAATTGCAATCCACTGAGTTGTTTTTTGTTTATTCCACCTCAACCTAGAAGGACTCAATAAGAGTATAATTATCAATTACAAACATTGTTTGTGACCACACACTTAAATATTTGCACTATGGACTACTTTTTCATTGATTTCTGTAGTTTGAATTTAATGTATTTACTCGTAACATGTACTAAATAAATAGCGCAATTTGCAATCAATTACTGTCCAAGTCGGCAAAGATGACAATTGTTTTGCTTAGAAACATAACATGTTTTGCTCTATTTCTACTGCTTTCATTTCTTCGTACGATTACAAACTGAGGATGGTTTTGCATAAGAGACCTCACTTGCTTATTCAATCCCGCACTGACATCAATATACTTTAACCATATAGGTTTATTTATTCGTTCTAAATGTTATTTTAGGTAACCGCAACGGATAATATCGCACTAACATGGACTAACAACTAACGGGGGTCCAAGATCAGCAGGATTGTGTGTGTCTTACGTGAATTTGAACGTAGCACCACATGATTCAGCTTATCTCGTTCTCATCATCAACTAATCAAGCACACGCGGTTCTTTTAAACATATATTTACATTATTGCATGTTCTCGCATATTAAACAAATTAATCGTGGTCACTAACTAGAAATCTTTAAGGTTCAGCTACAAGGGAGAATTTGAAGGTATTCCGTCTACGGCGTTGAGAGAGATTAGTCTTTTAAAAGGGCTTCGCCATTCGAATATCATCGAGTTGCTCGACGTAATATGTAAACCGCCGAATTTGTATTTAGTGTTTGAATATCTCGAAATTGATTTGAAAAAGTACATAGATAACGCAGAAAAGGGTATGACCGAAGAATTAATCAAGGTAGTTACTTATTCGGCAAGTTTTACTCCAAAATTAAAGGTATTTTTTAGAGTTTTCTTAAGCAATTACTAGAAGGTATAGGATACTTACATATGCACCGCATCTTACATCGAGATTTGAAACCCCAAAATATATTATTAGACAAAGAAGGTCACATTAAATTAGCTGATTTTGGACTTTCACGTTCTTTCTCTCTTCCTGCTCGAACATACACCCACGAAGTTGTCACGTTATGGTATCGAGCGCCCGAAGTTCTATTAGGAACTCGTATTTACTGCACCGCTATAGATATATGGAGCATTGGATGTATTTTAGTCGAAATGGTAACTAGTTTGCTTGCGACGAACAACTGGATTTAATACTGTTTTAGATAAACAAACAACCTTTATTTCCTGGAGATTCTGAAATCGATCAGTTATACAAAATTTTCAAAGTATTGGGAACACCGAATGAGGAAATTTGGCCTGGGGTTTCGCGATTGCCCGATTTTAAACCTAAATTTCCTCAATGGAGCGCTCATCTGCCCTCCCGATTTGTATCTAAGACCAATCAAGACGTCAAAAATATTATAGACGTAAAATCAATAATTTTGCTAAGAAAATTTATTAATATTCTATTTTCAGAATTTCTTAGTTTACAATCCTAGAAGAAGGATCACAGCCCAGGAAGCCTTAAAGTATGAGTTCTTTAGAGACGCCAAGCTTACATGCCCAGATGTTAAATGTTTTGAAAAAGTAGACAAATCTCAGAAGTAGCGAAATAATAGTTGTAACTGACTAAAAATTAGTACAAATTGAATAACAAAGCAAATAATAATTTTGTATTTCGACAATAAATTTTTATTTTGATTATTACTTTTTTACTTCTTAATGTGAACTTTTGCCTCATTGTTCGTTTTCAAGAGGTAATCTGAGACGATTTTTCGCTCATTCCGTAGTTAGGCAGGTTAATATTTGGGTCACACAATGTGTAATATCAATTGTTAGTTTTGCAAATTAATCACAAAGTGTATTAGATATTAATGTGATAAAACAAAACAGTCTTCGGGACTTGGTCACTCTTATTACACCATTTTATTCTTCATCATCTGGGCCAATACTTGAATGGTCAATGTAATGATCCCTCCTGGCAAGCCTTTTTTACATCTTGAACTATTGATTAGTGTCTTCTTCTTCTACCTAACCATGAAACAAAATACATTTTGTTGCAATAATTTTATTTTCCAAAGAAAACAAAAAATAGAGTCTTCTTTATATCCACCTCAGGCTTGAATTAAATATAGGTACCTACTGATAAGTAACGTGCACCTTTGTTTTGAAGGTGATGTGCAAGGACGTGACGCGTGGAAAAATGACAAAAACTACTTCAATTAAGCATATGAAAAGGTTAAATTCAAACGCGCACCTCTCACTGTTAACCTAAAATTCATGCTACACTTGTATATTTTCCACTCGTCACGTGATATTTTAGTGTCGTCCTTTAGTACTTTCTTTCTAGCATGACAACTTCTGTCTTTGCGTTACTCGTCTTGGTACTTATGTTTAGTCTGAGGTCTCCGCCACACCACTGTCAACAGAGCATCATCATACATTTTTTATCAGAAATTTAAAAAAATCAATCAAATGCAAAAGTAAATGGAGTATTGCCTATTCAAAGTTGCACTCTTGCAAAGTTAGTTGTACAGTCGTTTGTCTTCTTAATTAAAGAAATTAGATTAGCTTCACATGGTTTTTGAAGAACCATTTAATTCTTCATATTATCGTCGCCCCGGTATAGTTGGTAACATTCCATTCATTCCTTGTTTTATTTCAATGATTTTATTTACTGCACTGGTCGTTGTTTTATGATATGGAAAGTTTTTTTCCGAAGTACTTTATGGAGCTTGTTGTCAAAATTGTAATAGTGGCGTTCAGCCAGATAAAATTACAGTCAGTCGATCCTATATTGGTGGTCCCTAATTTGCTCACTGTAGGTCACGGTGGATTTCCACATTCTCCGTGTGTTTTTGTGCGTTCCATATGACTTGATTTGGCACAGGTACTTATTTCCGATTTGCTGTTGGGACCCGCGGTTTACTTGATGATCTTGTTTTCGTTACGCTTCGAACTGACTGCCGCAGCATTTAATCTTATCTGGTTGTTATTGTGAGCCTCTGGATAGTTGAAAGGGTATTTTTTTTGGTCACTCACTATGATCTTTCTTTTCCCTATAGGAGAGGTTGGGGAGTATTAAATCACTGTTATAATATCAGGTGGCCCGTAATTATAACAGTGGTTTAATTATCTCAACCTCTCTATGGAAAAGAAAAAATATAAAAAAAAACTCTTGGATAGTATTTGTTTTTTTATAAAAATAGTAGATTATTTTTACTAAGAGTTAAACAATTATATTTTTAACTCCAGTGAAATATATTATTTTTCTTTCGCGTTTATTGTTAGTTTTCATGTGTTATTTTCAAATGTTTTGAGATTTTCAGTGTTATAGTGACGTTTTATTCTCGACAAATCAAGTTGGTACTTTACTGTTACATTCATAATATGACATAACCGAGGTATCAACCTCTAAATAGTTGTGAAAAACAAAATAACTATTTTGCTTTTAACGTCTAGAACAGTAAAAAGTTTTTTAGCGTCTATGCCAGCAGTTCAACTAATATGACGTTTATTGTCGCTTGAAGAAAATAGTAGATTCTTTTTACTAGGAGTTAAACAGCCATAGTAATTGTTGAGCTTAAAAGTTTTACAGTTTTAATGATATTCTCATTCTGCTTTATGAAATTGACCATACAAATCTATATCGTTTAAAAGCAA
>JALBCR010001035.1:0-155000 GCA_030710515.1 Abscondita cerata
ATCAGTGTACTTCGTTCAGTTACGTATTGAGTGTTTACTGTTTTCTTAGTAAGAACAAAACTTGAATATGGGTATCCACATGGTAAAAAAACAAAAAACTCGGTAACATTCATAACTGATAGAATGTATATCCTTCAATAGGCGCTCACCTCTCACGGATAATGCATAGATTTGATTTTCGTAGCACACGTCTGAAGATATAGTAACTAACATTTTTATACAAATTGTGCATATCAAAATAGAGTATCGATATTATCCAACATTAATTTCTTAGAACCAAATTAAACCCCGAACACCTATAACATTTTAGAACGTCAGAACAAATACTTGTACATATAATGTGTAATAATTTCAACACTATATCGTATCATTAGGACATTCTTTTCAAATTAAAGTGTTATTGTTAGTTTAATACATTAATACATTAATTTGTAAGTTAATTTTATGCATTAAAGTGAAATGTTCTGTAAATGAAATCTACTGTCTTAATTGATTACAGTATGTTTGTTCCACCATATGGTGGGCCTTCTAATAGAATTATTTTTAGAATTGGACTATTAAAACTCCATGTACTAATTTGTGCCAACATTTTCGGTCAAAAGACGTCTGACCTTTATTTGATTGAATTTTACGTTTGTTACGCGTTTTATGTTCGTTTGTCTGCATTAAGTGTTGTCCATATTAAGTACTCTTAATTAATTTATTTACATATTAATAATAATAATAAAAAAAAAACTGGATTCAAATAAGAAGAAAATACTTATTACTATTGTAACAAAACAATTTTTTGCCTTGATAAGGTCAGACGTCTTTTGACAAAATGTTCTGTTTAAGTCTTGTATTGTTGGGCAACAAATACATTATTATTAGTATTAATTTACTCAGATGTTCAATGAAGAAATGCGGAAGTGAAGAGGATATTAAAAAGCCCATGTTAGTTATAATTACCGACGTTTTGACCGATTGGTCCGGTGTTTAAATGGCATTCAAACAATTCGATAATTAATGTGCCACTATCCATGAATTTTCTGATTTGCAAATTGGCATTTGTCACATGTTAACTTTATAATTGACTTTGTAAAATCCATTGCTTTTAATTAATGTGGAACAACAATCTGGAATCAGCAAATCCAAGGATAGCGGCTCTTTAATTTCCTAATTGTTTTGAATGCCTTGATAAAGACCGGGCTGATCGATCGAAACGTCGACAATTATAACTAATATGGGCTTTTAATGTCCTCTTCACTCGGACCTCCTTCATTGAAAGGCTCAACATCCTGACTAAACCAATATTATTACCGAATTAAAAAGGGGTTCAACTATAAATTACATTATTATTATTAATAATAATTGTCCTTAAACAATGTTTGACCACAATCTAACAAATTACCTAGAAGAGACATGACAACATTGAAAAATAAATTGCCACTTTGATTAGTGTCCTTTCCACAACAAATTTTAAGTAAAACCATTTTCGATACAAAAGTTTATAAGTTTGATTCCAAATTTATTTCGCTTATTCTTGATTATTGATAAAATTTAAGCGAGCACAAACAGTACCATTGTTTGTCAATATATATATTATTTTCTGGTTACAATACACTGGAATCGTTAAATAAGCTACTGAATTAACGGTATTTAATGAAGTATGTCAAACTCCTTGTCTTGATTGTCAAATGTCGCGTCATTATTGAAATGAAGCAATTTGTTGTCGTAAATTTTTTTCCGCTAAGATCATTGGGACCCTACTAGACAACACATTTTGAATTTCAGGCGCTTTTTGTTTTGGTCTTAATATAATATGCTTAACTCACACCTGTATTTGTGGCCAACTTGTTGAAGAAAACGCCAGACTATGCTGCAAGGAAAGTGCAGGACGGAGCTTTGCGAACTGCAAACATTCCGTCCTCTTTAGAACCTACTGAACTTTCCAGAGATGATTGGAAAAAGGTAGATGGCTAACTCCTTAGTCTAACAATCACCTTTTAGTGTGGGATGCAACTGTTGCGAGACAAACTGGTTACTGCATATTTACCTACCTCAAATAAGAGTAGAGCACATAGTCTAAAATATAGCTAGCTAAAAGTTCCAAAATATTGTTCACTAGACAAGAAATTTTTTTAGCGTTTCTAATAGACCTAAATTTTGATTATATTTTGAGCAACGTATTAGCATAGTTTTATATAAGAGGAAATGCAGCTTGTATAATTGGAACTTTTATTCCTTCAAGTCCAAATTAGAATAATGTTGAATGTTTATTTAATTAAATTAATTTTAGACTTTTTACATTGGTTTCCAAAAAAAGAAATTGCTCTAATAATCCGTAATGGTGTAACCCTGTGTATTCAAAATTGTTTTTCGTTTGCTCAATATTTGTGGGGGCTAGGGTTTTGATTTAAGGATTTTGCAGTATATGCCTTTTTTAGCATAAATGTTATTTTGACCGACTATGTAAGACATCATTTCATCAGTTAAAAATATGCAAGGTTCATTTTATATAAATTATACTAAAAGTTTTACTAAAAAACCGGAACCATAATATAATAAAATATTTTTAATACCTGTGAGAAAAATAGTGCGAGAATAGTTATTTGTATTACTAGGCCAGTGTGAGTGCGAGGATGGTTTGCAAGCCGAGGCTGTGGCACCTACTTTTTTCTTTCTTTGAATAGATAGTTTAAGGTATTCTGCGCTACTGGAAGGATGGAAACAGTGATTCAAAATTGAATGTGATTAATTGTATTTTATTAGAGATTTATAGTGCCAAATATCAGCTTAATCTCATTTGTGCATTTAAGGAATCTTAAAAATATAAACGTAATCGCTCCATCTCTCGGTCGGAAGAAACGTTTATAAAATTTTAGGTTTATTTTTAAATCACAGAATCTCTAGTTTTTTGTTTGTCGGTGTTTTATAATACAACCTGAATACAATTATATTTCAATTCATTTTATGAATACTCCCAATATCTGCTTGGTAAAATAAGATACTGCCACTGCCTTAATAACAAGAGGTAAATTTTGGACGGTTGAACAATTGAATAATTTATGTAAAGGCTCCTCGTTTAGCCAAATTTTAAATATTAAACAACAATAATTCTATTTAAGCTATAACTGATAACAATAATATACCCCATTCGAACAACCAACAGTTTTACGTATACTAATATTATGATTTTCTCTTAATAAAAACGTTGATAAACTTGAAAAAGTTTCTATTCAAGAATAACAAAATATGCTAAAAATGTTGGATTTTGCAGAGAATGACTTGAGTGACATGATCAACAAACAAAATTCGGATGTATTTGTCTCATAAATAACGATGCTTATTTACCATTTGTAACGCATGTCGGACTTAAACCGTTATAGCATTTTATTTGTTACTAAATTGTATACTGTAAAAAAGTCAAGCCTAAAGTACAATTACTAGGACAACGCCGGTTTGTTCAAATTGTTTATTTCCTGACGATTTTATTTTTTGTTGTTTTCAGTTTACTGCCAGTGAAGTCTTTACCAAATAAAACAAACAAAAGAGCAAGTTAAAAAATTTAACATTTAATTTTAATTTTGTATAAAACAAAGAAATAAAAATGTTCAATGTTAAAAAAGCTACTATTTTTTCAAAATTTCGAATTTGCTTTATTAACTTGATAGATTCATAACTTGGTCTGCTGTCCATTTAACACTATAGTTAAAATCAGTTAAGCTTTTGCGTATGTACTTTCTTTTTTCATGGGTGCTAGGAGAAACAGAACTAACAAATGTTAGTTTGCACTTAATTAATATTTTGACATTCCTCATTCTTGACGTTTTGTTTTGATTGTTAGTTTTAATATCTCTTGTATACGTTACTGCATTTAACTGTATTTCTGTTTTCAACAATTCAAACAATAGTATATATTAGCGTTTATAACAAGAAAATTAAATAACAAGAGCGACATCTGATTAAATGTACTATAATTAAAGTATTAATAATAGAAACTTGTATAAAAAAAATCATACTATAACGTCGACATATGCAAACATTATATGGTTTTAACTTTATCTACCTTACTCATAAATACAACATTTTCAGATCATAACGACATTGTTATCAATTTTAAAAATCTAAGTTCACTACAACAAAATAAAACTGAAATAATTTTTAGACCAATAACTAAAATTGGACAATCTTTATTACATAATTACGTATCTTCTCGACGAGGTCACATCTATACACATTAAATACCGCCGATTTACAATGTCAATTCTTTTAAGTTCTTTACAGCGAATTACAAATGTCTGCTTTCTACATAAAACTATACGAAAACATAAATCAATCAAAACGAGATCCAATAGTATACTAATAAGTTGAGAGAATTACGTAAGACACTACATTTTCTAAGTGAGAATTAAATTTATGTCTTAAATCTGATGAAATAAAACGTATTTTTTACAAAGCTCAGAAAAAATATCAGATAAATTGCAACGCAAAGATCTTAGATAATAGCCACTATATTTCAAGCTCTCTTTAAACCAAAAGCCGCTTGAAAATTATAAATTCACACCGTCACACGAAAATCCCTTCTTTGGAAAGATCCGATATATGATGTAACGATTTCAACAAACATTTTTGCAATTCCAAAATTATCTTAGATTATATACTAATACAAATAAAGACCCTATAACCATGATTGATCCTTTTTACAAGCCTACTGAACAATTTGAATTCAACGAAGTATCGGAAATACTATGAGAAATATAATTGGTTCATTAAGCAATAAACCCGGCTATTGGCGCTTGCTTTATTAAAGTTTTTCAAAATTATGTTAAACTATATTATAACACCAATGACTAGAATAAATATAAAATAATAATAAAAGTAAACTCGAAACGAAGATCATTTGCATTATACTTTAAACTTTTGTTATTTAATATAGATATTATTTAATAAAGTTTTAACTAATTATCAAACTTTTAACTGATTAAAAACTATTTGAGTTGTTCTTGAGATCTACCTACAATCTATTGTGCTTCGTACTAAATAGAAATGGGAACAATAATGAGATTAAGTGGTGTTTCTGACAATGCGATATCTATTGTATTGTCTAACTAGAACTCGTAAACAAACAATTTTACCAAACTGTTTAAACTTGCAATTTAATGGTTTTGAAATAAACAAACTCATATTTTAAAGATTCTTAGTTTCTTTTTGTGCATACAAATTGTTGAAAGAAATACATAAATTGATAAAGTTTATATTCATAGACATTTTACATAGATATATGCTTAATGTAGTTTTTTTTATTATACGTATGCCCAAATTAAAGAGATGTACATATAAGGTGTCTCAGCGAGGCCATTCATTAGAAGTTTATTTTAAATAAGATACTATGTATATTTTTGCATTTTTAGATGGAAATCTGTTTTATTTTCTTTTTCTGACAGCTAGTTGACGTTCACAAATGGTTTATAACTCATAGTTGAAATGAGTTAAAAAGTTGATATCCAGTTCAGTTTGTAACTTAAAGATGCCTGCTCAAATAAAAAATTTTATATTATTTATACAATTCAGTATGAATTAAAAATTTAATTTTTTAAATGAACCCTTTTATTTTTGTGCCATAGTTGAATTTGCTAAAGTGGTAGTTAACGTTCCTATACCTAAATCAAATCCGTTTAGATTTATTTTCAAAAAACAAAAAAATTTTCTTCATTGCGCTTCATGTCAGAATGATATGAAATGTTACGGATACGAAAAATAAGTTTTAAATGTAAAGTTTTGAAGCTTGTGATTAGATTGCCTTAACGTTATTATGTTAGAATGGATTATAATGTTTATGCAAATTAAGAAATTTTTAATTCATCTTTATACAAAAATGCGACAAAATTGCTTAGTTGAATTTGCACTATATTTAACAAAAACTATCCACACCACCTCTAATGATAAAAGTTAAATCTAGAAGAATCGCTAAACTTTTCATTCAATTAAAACTGTAGTTGATTACGAAGCGAGAGAGTTGCATATCTGGGCTGATGTAGAGGCCAATTCCAACTCATCTATTCGAGTTGCCAAGGAAGATTTGTAGTAGATTTTCAGTATAGAGGATCTTAAAGAAGCACAACTTCTACAATTACAACTTCTCGTTAGTACAAAACCTTTATGCTTAAGATCCTGACGATAGAGTTAGTTTGTATCAGAAGATGTATTTTTAATGTCAAGTGGAAGAGAACTATCAACTTGTGAAACCCCGACCTACTGCATCCTGAAAGTATCTCATAAACTCACTTTAATGTTTGAAGGTTAGGACCATAAAACTGGCTTGCAAAATCTTCAGATTTGATACATTTGAGCGTCTACCTTTGGAGACTCATCAAACAATAGGTCTACAACACACCGCTAAATACGAGGATAAAATTTGTACTAGCAGCATTTGACACTTCCTCCCCAAGAAGTTCAAACAGCAACACTGGAAGGCGTTTCTAGTTTCTTTACACCAATTTTTTGTCAGCTGAAGTAAATGCGAATTGTTACTTTGTAGTCGAGTAGTTTTATAGTTGTCTCGTTGACACACTAAAAATTGTTTATAATCTGTCATATTATTTAATCTTTATTCATCATTTAAAAAATTACGCTTTACCATCTTCTTCACGAATGGCATGTATTTCATTAATACGTTCTATATCTTCGTTATCTTTACTATCTTTACTAGTGTTTGTTAATTAAAGATCAGAAAATCAATTTCCTCATACTTATTAGAATAATTATCGGACGTATTAGCAGCAGAATGGATCAAGATAATCCGATTTTCCTGCATCCGCAGTTTACACCGCATCTTGTTGTACAATTGCAAAAAATTGTATTAAGAATACTGTCCGGCAAATATAATAACAATGTTGTAACGGGCTCTAAAATATTATTATTTAAAATTCAGCCCCACTGTGTAGATCTGTATCTTTTCCTGGCCATGTTTGTTTTGAAGTTAAAAATGACTCCAAGGTTCTTAAAACGTTGAGCCCCGCTTGCGAGACCCTATCGGTCGGACTGGATTTAAATTAAATCTAGTAGATTTTCCATAAAAAGTAAGTTTTTCGCTTTCTAGTTTTAAAATTTTGTGTTTTATTGAGTCATCACATAAATAACACGCGGCCTGAGAAGAAAACATGTTCTGTGTGGACCGCGAGGCATGATGATTCCGAAAATCTTGTCTAATCTTGTCTGCTGTATCATTATTACACTGTTTGTGTGTGTAACGTGCTTGTGAACAAAGACAAGTTGCAAAAATTATAGGCAGAAATTATGTCCGAGGAAGAAGCAATGGATGTGAATGAGAACGAACCATACGCAGATGATGCGTTATCTGATGATTATGAAACAAATGACATTGACTCGTCTCATTCAACATTTCAGTCAAAAAGATGTTCAACATTTCCAACAAACTAGTGGGATTGGAAAAGTGTAGTTAGACAGGCTAAACTGCTCAGTAGCATTTTGAATATGTCAGAATCTAGTGGTATTCAACAACAAATTGGTTTAGACAATGCATCTAGTCAGGAACGACAATCATATTCTTCCATTTGTGCATCCGTACGATAGTGTATTTTCTCTACAGAAGTGCCATATTTGAGAAACAATTGAGAAAGTAATTTCCACATTTACAATAGAATTAGAAAACTCTGAGTTAGATGATGATGTTAATGTTACAGTTGACAGTTTCAGTTTGAAATCATTTGATTTTGGAGTGGGTGATAGAATTAAGCAGAATCTTCTGCATCTTTAGAAAGTCGATACAAAGACCTCAAAGATCGTGTATTAAAACATGAAATTATGAAAGTTTTTTGAAATGATATACAATAATTTGCTTGACGGAATCACTGTTTAGACATACCATTCTTGCAGTCACAAAGTCAAAATTCACAAACGACTATGGTGAATAAGTATGAATCGAAACGTGTATTATACAATTTCAGAGATTTTTCGGTAACTAGTTTTTATTTTTCCATTCTGATCCACTCCACAATACAGTATTATGATAAACTTTTATTGGTTTTTAAATCCGGTTGCACGAGACACCAACATTATTATTAGAAGATAATTGGTATCTGCTAAAAGGTACCTATAAAGGACCTACCTCAATAATGCATCCGTTTCACGAGGAGTAGCGAGATGAATATGATGGTTTATGGCAAATTAAAAAAAGTAAATAAACAATTAGGTATGTCTTTAACTCACACTTCGACATGGAGGGTCAATAATATGTACCCTCCAGGAAATCGTAAAAAGTGGCCCAAACAAAGTAGTGCTCAATATAAAACTTTGTGTGTATGTTTTCAACCCTTATTTGGACATGAAACGTCTTCAAATTTTGACACATAAACTAGCGATTGAACGTTATTGTCAGTATTATTAAATGTCATAGAAGTAAAAGTCTGACGCAACCACAATGTTTTGAGATCTTGTTACCTTCATATTTCCTACTACCTGGTATTTTACTCTGTCTAGTTTTTAGTATTTTATGGTGTTTTTCATTTTTCGTTACGAAGGTGGTGCACTCCTTTCTTACAGTGATCTCAATCTTCTAAGATCAGTAGAATCTCTCTTTTTCTTATTTTAGAAGTGACTGCAGTGACTGAAATCATTAAAAACAAAGAAATCCACAATATTACATAAAATTGGGAACTACACACATCAACTTAATATAAGGATATGTTTTATTTGCTCAAAAAATAATAATTTTGTTCATCTCTTTCATTTTTCTTAAAGATAAATGTAAAGTAAGTTATTAGTGAAATTAACTTAAATTAATGCTTAACATAATTTTAATAATAATTTATTAATTAGAAATTAGAAATTCCACAAAAAAACTAAACAATTCAAAATCAATTTTATATTGAATTAAAAATTTGAAGATTAAGAAATTATTAAAGAGCGAGCCTTCCTCTCGAGTTTAAAACCGCTCAACATCTTCTTGGCATAGACAGAATAAAATTGTCCAAGCCTTCTTGTCGACGAAAATTCCGTTGTTGTTGTTGTGCAACTACTGTTGATTTTGTAACTTTCATAGGTGGTGGGTATCTTTTCTGAAGCATATCCATTCATGCTCAATGGGATTGAGGTCTGGGGATTAAACTGGCCATGGCAAAACCTCAATTTTTGCTTCATTTACCCAATCAGTAACAACTCTTGCCACATGTTGAGAGTGCATTGTTATGCATAAACGTTAAATTTTGGCTCAACGCTTCTGCAAGTGGTAAAACAACAGGTTCATGAATGCTCAGCATTTAAAACAAACAAATCAATTAAAATTGATATCCTTCGATTATATTGGCGTGTGTATTTAAACCATTTAAACAAGTTTACATATCAGTACTAGCTAAATTTGCAGGTTGAAAAAATATAGTTTCAGTTAGCAAATTTACTAAAAAGTGATTATAATTCTAACATTTACCAATTTCTTAAATCTAACGGCCCAAGATTAATCAACTTCCACAAAAAATATGTAGTACAAAAATCTATTCATCTTTGATTCTTGACAGAATCAAATTCCACAAGATAAACAAAATTGTTTGTTTTGTGCATTCAACACAAATATCCACAAATCAAACGTATAATTAATTACTTACCAATTGCTAAAGCTTTGTAATTCAATATGAGTTTTAAAAGCATTTCCTTGTTTTTCCTTAACATTACAGTAAAGCCTTCATTCATCTTTCTAAAGCACTTTTACCTTGTGCATTATTCAATAACATAAAAATTCAACAAATTTAAAGTGTATACGGATTTTGTTTGACGTATGGTAATGTGCATTTTTGTAAAAATCTTTTTCAATATAAATAAATTTAAAATTATGCTTAGTAGTAATTTTCAATGTAAGGTTAATACCAATAAAATTAATTTTATGGTGCACTTAAGTTGTGGCTTTTAAATATGTTTTGTAAATATTTCTGAAACTAGAAATGTTCTTCCGGACTTCCGTTATTTTTTGTTTATGCAAATAATTTTAAATATGTTTTATACAAAAAAAGATGTTTATTTATACATTCGTATAGTATATTTGTATTGTATTATTATTATTATTGTATTGTAATGTAAGTGTTACACTGTATCCAAGATAAGAATGAACAGCATGGGGATCTTGAAAACGACAGAAGATTAAACGTTGCTCAAATTGCAAAAAAAGTTAGACAATTTAGAGTATATTTACAGTGGGTTTAAAAAGTTTAATAATATTTTTCGTTTTCGAGATTTTACAAGAAATCAATTTTTATTTTCGAATTTTTTGAGCTTATTTTTAAAAATATTAAAAATCTAAAAACACTCTTAGAAATGGTGCATATAAATTTTTAATCCAACATTTCATCTCGGAGAAACCATCAACTACTTAATTTTTATATGGCAAAAACACCTTGTATTTGGTAGTGTTTTTTATTACAAACTCAACAATGTATCAGACATAATTGTTTAGAACCCAATTTTGTAAGAAATAGTTTAAATTGTCCAATTTAAAGACGACCTTGTATCTTTTACAGTTTTCAAGATCCGCATGCTGTTCATTTTTATCTTGAACACAGTGTATAGTGTATCTGAAGCTCAGTATAAACCTGTATAGTGTGGTAATTAAAAAAACACTAAAACCTAAACATGCCAAACTTAACCCACCTTAGTTATTCATATATAATAATATTGATTAAGAGTTTAACGTTATAAAAGGTAAATAAGAACGTAAAATATAATAACACAGCCAGTGTATGACGACATATAAAGTGTAACCGCTAGTCACGACAATGACGAAAAAATAGTAAGATAAAGAAATAAAAATTTGGAAGTAGACAATCAGGACAGAGAATACAAAATATTGCTTAACTCTAGTAAGCCATATTACAACTTCATCCGTTAAATAAAGAATGTTTAAAAAAACTACTTCAAAATTTGTTAATGGATAACCTTCCACAATGTCAGCAACGGTCTCTGCTTCTTTTCACAGTCACAATTTGGATTACAAATTGCACCCTATTTAGACAACATAAAGTTGCACTTTGAATGACCTGTTCTTATGCTATTTACTTTTAAGTAATTTTTCTTTTGGGCAAATCCCGGGGCTTCTATTGTTGGATCATCAATAAGATGTTTCTTGAAAACATCAATTACAAACCATAAGCTTTGAGTCAGATTTGCATATCAGCCGCTTAGCCATGACTCTTGAAGAGATTCTAAAATTTTCGACAATGCCACCACAACGAATTTGTAATTAAATGAACCACAAATAATCCAATACGGTTATCTTTAAGGAAACATAATTTTAAGAAAATGGAGAAGTGATTTCTGGATTGAAGCAATTCTGTTGCTTACTGAACGAAGTTTGTACTTACTTGGGGCTAAATTTAGTCAACTTAGAACAATGGTAAAATTGCTCGGTTTTGTTAATTTCAACGGTTACAAAATACTTTACTTAAATAGAGCAAAGGAAAGCATTGCAGTTCTCCATCCGAGGAATAGTTATGATGTGTATAGGAGAAACTTGAAATTTTAACATAATAGTCGCACGAAACACTTTTCATGTTTGTCGATGCATCGCAAATATATACAGTAGCGATAAGCGACAAAGCTGCTGTCATAGAATCCATGTAATTCAATTGTATTATAGTTTAAATTTTTAGGTATACCCTCAATCCAGGAGAGTTTCAAATGTCTAGTTGTTGGATAAGTCATTTCCCACAACTAAATCGTTCTACGTGACACCTAACACTTTAGAGTTATCTAGATCCTATAGTTATGTGGGCAAAGAAGAGACATTGAATTGGTGCTTAAAACATCCTCACTGTTTGATAAGAATTTGCGTAGAAAAATCAAGATTGAAGATATATTGTTCTTGATTTGGAGTGAGCATCTCATCCATAAAAATCAAACTTTAAAATTGATGCCCGACTATTTGGGTATCATTTATAGAAACGTTAGATCTTAATTTTGCGCTTCCATCAAAGATCACCCGAAGTTTAGTGATTGAAGAATTTGATTTTATTACTGCATGGTGAGGTAAATAGAATGATGGAATAGACGACAAAGTTACCGATCCATCTCTCGCATAAATTTGATATAGGCTTCTCGTAGTGAGTGTTCCTGTCACAATATTCTTTTCAATTTTAGGAAAGGTTCAATAACTTGATCTTTAAGTAGCCCAATGTTTTAATATTGAGCAAAATGGAATTGACACAGTGAAACGACCACTAAGATCTCTAGAAATTGTGCGGGAGAAATGCTCTTCTACAAATCTCTCTTCAGTGGAAAGAAATGTTAATAAGTGGAAGCACTGTGTCTACGTCTCACACATATTAAGATAGACGCATCTGTATCATTTACTTCATGACAATGATCACAGTTCGATTTAAGTTGATTGTTTTTGTAGAATTTGGATTCTATGCGCTCGCAATCACCCAACCCAGGAGTGTTTTTTGTAGAGTAGGTTTAGAATTTCCCAGGGAATAATTGACCATGCACATGAAATTGTAAAAATGACTGGACCTATTAACAAATCAGCAGCTGCGAATCTGTTAAAATCATCGTCAGCTAATTTGATGTTAGCAAATGTCTAGAGTCAACTATTCAAATGAATGTAACCGCAATTTTTCAGATCTTTTTAATAATGAGACATTGTAATTTAGTATAAAATTATTCTGAAAAAGACGCTAAGTTAACATCGACAATAGAATTTGAATTTGGCGGAAGAAGGACTAATACCTACGATTTGCGTTCTAGTATTACGCCTGTGCAACTATAATTTATCAGCTAACTCGTCTGTGATGACAATGATTACAATGACTGCCACTATCTAGAAGTACTCAGCTTTGTGCCAATCGCCGTTTTGACCTTGTACCTTAACTATAGTAGAAGTTGAAAGTGAAACCTGATTTACTAAACTGTTAAAACATGGAAGAGAGACAGCTGATGTAGTTTGCTTGAGAATCAGAGTGTTTTGAAGAAGTAATGGGGTTGTTCTGTTGTTCGCTGGTGCATGTCGAAAATTGTATATCTGGATTTTGTATATGCAGACGAGTGTAGTGCTTTTTATGGCAAATGCGACAATTACAGAGAATACAAATATTGCTTTTGCTTTACTTTATTACTTTAGTTTGTGTATAATACAACTTCATTCAAAATTATGAACGTTTACAAACCTCCTTTAAACTTAGTTGATAGATAATTTTCTACAATGTGTGCAACGGTCTCTGCTTCGTTTTCACAGACACAATTTGGATTACAAATCGAACCCTAGTTAAACAACATAAATTGCATCTTTTGATAATCTGTTCTTATGCTATTACCATATAAATAAAATACCAATAAAAAAAAAGAAATAAAATAAAATAAAATAAAAGAAATAACTTATCACGATAATTTATTACAGACGCTTCACAAATAGCCAACATTATGAACGCAAAATTTTATAGAAGTACCAAAAAATTAGCTCAGATTGCACAAAATAAAAAAAAATCAAATCAGTCAATTGAGATACCCGTGTTATTTGAGTCAAATCGATTAATGTATCTACACCCAGTAGTGAAAATGAAATTATTACAATAATAAAAAATTTACCAAATAAAAATCTACTGGTATAAGATAAAATACTGATATTTTCGCGTTGCTCGTCAGTTTGACTTGCTCTTATATATCTTTGACTTGCAGCATTCTTAGTTCTTCGATGCAAGTTGGTACGTCTAATTGTTGGCATTTATAGACCAATATCGCTAGTTTCGGTTGTTGCTAAGATTTTTGAGCGTGCTACTCTAAAAAAGACTAATCAACTATTTAAATTCTATAAACTTTTCTCAACTAAACAATTTGAGTTTCATTCGAGGACTAGGAACACAAAAGCAATTATGAATTTTTAGCTTGTATATATGAAAATATTAATAATAAAATGAAAACTGCAGGATTATTTATTGATTTAAAAAATGTTTTGATACTGTAGATCATAATATGCTTTTACATAAACTTGAAAGAGCAGGGGTGCGTGGAAGTGTCAACAGTTGGTTCAGCACATACTTAAAAATCGTTTACAGTGTGTCAGAGTGGGGACAGCCCTTAGGGTTGAAACTCAGTACTGCGGGGTTCTCCAGGGTTGTGTCGTATCAGCCACAGCCTATTTGGTTTTGGTAATGACTTAGCAAATCTTAAATTAAATGGTAAAATAACAGCTTTTGCTGATGACACAGCCCTGGCTTACTCGCTCCTACGTGGGAGAATATAGCGGAGCTTGTTCAAAGGGATATGAATAAATTGTCTAATTGATTTGATTGTAATTTACTTAGTATTAATGTTAAAAAAAAAAAGCTAATTTATTTCTATCCTAGAACAAGTCTTAGTCGCACTAAGGCAACATTAGTTAAATATCACAATCATGACTGTAATAATAAAAATATAAATTTAACTTGTACATGCAAAACAATAGACATGATAACTGAGCAAAAATATTTAGGCATTATAATAGACCCGACACTTTCTTTAAAACTCATATAACCTTTAAACCAAAGTCTTATACTCCTGTTGTAGTGAAATTATATCACCTGCGAAACATTTTAGATGGAAACAGTCTTCGAGTAACATTTTTGCTTTTATGCATTCTAGACTGCAATATGGCATAATTGCGTGAGTGGCACTTATAATACAATGTAAAACCACTAATCACTGCAGAATTTAGTTGTCCAATGTTGCAAGTAGGACCCCTCTGCACCTTGTTCCTTCAGTTAAAAATTTTGCCAATAAAAATTTATTTAAGTACAATGTATTAAAATTTTTTTTGAAAAATGGAACATTTAAAACTCAGGCTTATAGTAGAGCGACCAGAAATCGTGGAAGCAACAACCTTAAATTACCAAAATTAATATATATTTAATTAAAAATTCTTTTGTATCAAGGAACATTAATAGCTAACTATTTACCACCAAACATTTTATATGAGGTAAAAAAGATTAAAGGCAATTGCGTCATGGGCTGCTGAACAACAAAAATTTAAGAATAATATAATTAAAAAAAAAATACCAATTATGTAGTTTCGTTAAAATTTATTTGCTCTTCGGTTCACTCTCATTAAAATTAAGTAAAATTGAGCATATCATTTCATTTTAGTTAATTGTTATATCAATATTTTAAGGGCCAAACAATATTATATTAATTTTTAAGTAACCAGTAGCAAGGTAGTTAGGAATAACGTTGCTTTACAAAATACTATAAATTGTTAAATGTTAACTATTGGAGAAATAAACCTTTATTGTTATATTATATTATTAAAAAAACCAATAAAACAATTTTTAAGTGGGTTGTTAAGACCAATTCACAAATTGAATTAAATTAAATTAAAAACCATTTCTTAAAATTAAATTGTAATCATAAAATGTCCAATAACCTTCAAACCCAGCATTTTTAGTTTAGAATTTTTACAAAAGAATTTCAACGGTTTTAACTTTTTTAATTTTTATTTTCTTATTCAGGGCACAGTGTTTATCAGTTAATCAAGAATGTTCAAAGATCGATAACTCTTTACAGCAAATTCTACAGAAATATCGTTTTTTTAAGCAGAAAAATCTACAATTGCCAATCATTTGGTTATAATAGGGCTGCAGCTCCGTTAGGAAGCATTTTTCGATATACAGGGTGTTTCATTAATCAGTACAGAAAATGAAACTGGAGATTCCTTGCAAAATTTAAGGGGGGTTTAACATAAAAAAAATTTCCTTAAAGCCTCCCCTGAAGAGTTAGACAATCTGTAGCAATGCTAGGTAGCGTTAACGGAAATTTGTTCAAAAGAATAAGAGGCTGTATTCAAGAAAATGGTGCCATTTTGAACACTCTCTGAAATAATATTGTTAATTTAAATTAAAAATGATAATTAATAATAATATTGTTATTTATGTGAAACTTGCATACGCAACTTATTAAAAATTCTGCAAGTTCGCTTAATTTAGTTTTTTGGTGAAGAAAGTATTGAGTTTACGTGAAATTTTTAAGAGACAAAAAAGTTTTTAATTTAATTGGCCTCCAAAATCTGAATTTTCAAATTGAAAAAAAATTAGTTAAAAGTTCTGGTAAAAAAACTCTAAGGGTGTAAGACTCACCCCCTTGCAGAGAACAAGGGTGAATAAAATTATGAAATTATGGAGGCTTCTTGGTAGTAGTATTTGAATGTTTAGATTTCTTTTTTATTTCAAGTCATTTCAGAAAAAATCGATTAATGTGAATTTTTACACATCTTTAGGGGCTGTAACTCTTCAGGGAGGCTTTAAGGAAATTTTTTTTATATGTTAAACCCCTTTAAATTTTACAAGGAATCTCCAGTTTCATTTATGTACTGATTAACTGATTAATGAAACACCCTGTATATTTATTAAAAAAACTACAATTTAATGCTATTTTGTAGAAACAGATGGGAAAATAAGCTAGGTAAGCAGACCGCTGTATCTCAGATACTACTAATCGTATCGACTTGGCGTATAAGTAGCCAAGAGAAATGCTGAAAATTATTTTCAAGTTTTAAATTGGCTACCTTGGGGCGTAATCGCCATTTAAGCCTTAAAACCAGTTTGCTGAAGAATTTTCTTATATTAACAATAGCTGAGATAAATTGAAACTTTTTTGTTAAACAGTTTTTACTCTGTTTTCTAAAAAGAAAGTGGTGGGAGGTGTTCAAACATTTTTGGAAATAAATGTCAATAACTACAAAAGGCACATATTTTAATAAACTTTTCATTGCACGGTTGATAGCTTAGGAAAATCCCTACTTAATGACGTACACCAAATTTATTAATTTGTCTACCTGTAGATTACACAGTTTGGTCACCTAATTTAAAAACATCCTGTAAATGTATTGATATTGCTCTGTTACTAATGGTATTCATTATGTTAAATTATACTTACTAGCAATTATACAGTGCAGTGGTGGAATAAATATAACCCCCCTATTTACTCTTCTTAAAAACTCAAACAAGTCCATTTTATATTAAACATATTTATGAAATAAAAAAGTTTCAAATCTTACATGATTCCTCTTCATGTGGGTGTCACCCTTCAATTTTTAAATAAAAATTCTGCGACACCTTATTTGAAAGCTGTTGAAACACAGATTTCAAAAATATCTAACACCTCTCTTTAAGAGGGATTATGGTAGGTTCAAAACTTTTATGTCATAACATAGTATGTTTAAGATACAAATTAAATTGTTTCAGATTTTTTCTTATAATATGAAAATAGAAGAGTTAATGGGGAGATTCGTAATTTGGATAATGTAATTCAAAGTAATAAAATATGTAGGAGATATCAAAATTATTATAGGCCCACATTAATAACATTTTACATGTCAAGAGCGATACTAAACCGTTGTATAGAACCCATAACGCTAGGCTCTTAGATGATTGTTCCAGCACCAGCCTGCGTACAGCGATAATGCAATTAAATTGCAAACGTGAGTTCTAAAACGGTACGTTTAAAATCAATGTTTTAATATTGCTAAGCAGCCAGAGTTTGAAGTTAAATATTATATCCATAATTTATCTTTCGTTCAAATTCATAAAACTGTATTTTGTGGATGCAAGTCTTACATAGCGACATACACATCTACTTAACTATATAGAAAGGAATTTTTATTATATTACATATTTTCTGGGAGACAAATTTTCCACATAAATTTTGTTAAGAAACTGGTAGTGCTTTTGAAGTAATATTTATACGAATAGTATGTACCTATATGTATTTACCCATAAATAAATATTATCAAAAATACAAGAAATGTAAATCAATATATTAGAGTTCAGGATTACAGATGGGTCATATAATTTATACGGCACACAAAACCTGGTACAATAACTGACTAAAAACACAATTTATGCATGCCATATAAAATTTATATAAGAAGTTGAACATTTACAATTCGAAGTGTTATATTTTTCATAGCAATGCAAATAGTAAAAGTACAAGAATAACCATACAGACTATTTCAATAAAGTTAACATTTGGAGCTTTTGTTTAGTAACTGTCAAATCTATGTCTGGATTTTTGTGAATGAGTATTGATCTGCTACTAGAAGATTATTTTTAAATAACATCTGAACTTTTCCATAAAAATGACAATGTACTATGCTTGAAATCAAATAAATTGACTCCACGCCGTATCATTGTGCTTAACAAAATAAACGCGTTAATTTTTGAGAGTACAAATCTCAAATTCGAGGAAAAACATTAGTGTAAACGCCTTTTTCTTGTTACAATGTAAAAACTGTTTAAAAAATATTTTTTATATACGCATACTTCAGGGTAAGCTCCGCCTTGGTTCACACAAACTGCCTCGAATAAAAAAAGTTCACTTACCTTTATTTGGACGAGTTAAATTCCTCCAAATTTAGAGTTATAGATAATTATCCTTGTAAGGATTCCTTTTAAGTAGGGGCGAAATCAAGGCCACTACCCTGGTTTTAATGCCAACGTTTTGCACGAATCTGTGTGGGGTTTTCAAGACTTCTTATAACTAGGGCGTGACAAGCCCATTCAATTAACAGGTTGACTGCCAGGGCGGTCGTATACGTCCGCCAGCTAAAAGGCTTATATGCCACGGCGGTCGTATACTACTGCCCTGTTCGCAAAAAAAATGTTCCGTCTGTATTTGCCAGCGGTCTTATTTAGATAGGTTTTGCTGTGGCATACGACCGCTATGGCATACAGGCTTCTTGCAAGAGTTTTCGGATTGTCAAAAAATAATGGACTGAAAATAAAATATATTTTCATTTTTTTATTATAAAAATGAAATGTCTATCCTAAATGAAGAAAGGTGTATCTAGGTTACAGAATATAAAAATAAATATCTGTAATAATTTCCTGGAATGTTGAATATAACATTTCAAATAAACATGGACACAAAAAATAAAACGGTTACTCTGCATAAGAAAACGGAACTACTGAATATAGAAAGGTGTGGATTTCTTACTATTTTGAATGGAGACAAAATAGAGGTTCTCCTGGCACGTACTACAATATGTTACAACTTTTTTTACAGCATTTTTCTTGATTTCTCCCCATAATTTATTTGCATAACAGTCTTTGCAGTATTTCCTAACCTTGTCAAATCTGCGTTCTTTCCTAAGTAATGTGTGTATTTGCGCTAACTTGCTTGTTGGTGTTTGTATTGTTTTTGTCCAAATGTCAAAAGAAATCTTATTACTTGTTCGCGAAATTCTGTAATTTTAATTTTTTTATTGGCAAGCTGGTTGTATACTATGTGACAATTTATAAAAGCAGTCCCCAAAAGAAACTCTATTGCAAGCTTTCGGTACCACTTAAGGGATTTTCTCAGAGGCGAATGATAACTAGACATTTCATTGGATTGATTAATTAACGATTTCGCTTCATTATATTCTATTATTGCCTTCGGTTTTTAATCACACCAATATGTCGCTGTATATCGACAGTTTTAGTAGTATGTTTGGTGGGAGAGAAGGACATCTCTCTTGTCTCTCCATTTTTAACACACAAACACCTTTCTAATAATGGTTTTACTTTGTGGAGGCGATCGCCTCTGGGCACTTGGTATTATCGGAAAAGTGCCACATGCAAAGGAGCAACTGAAATCTATTTCACGGCATGATTTAAGGAATTGCAGAACACTACTACAATACCTTTCTAATGAGGGCATAAAACCCTTGGAAGCCAAACCGCTATGCCGATAAACCTGAACATTTTCTTTTTTATCATTTGGAACCCATTGGTGCTGTCTTGAGCCCTTCTTGGTGTCCTTAAGTCACATAGCACTTGTGTTGCATAAACTTCGTTTGGTTTACCATCTCTTCAATAATTTCATCGTCACAGAAGTTCGGTAACAGTTAAAAGGCGATAAATCGTTTATAAGTGCCGCAGCTAGTTTTCATGCACACCTCCTTTTACAGAGTAGTCAAATTCTTTATGATTTCAATTGGCTCTCCCCATGTATGCTCTAAATTATTAGTTAGAAACGTCTACCTCACCTTCAGATTCTAAGTCTCTCCGTCGCGTATAACGTTTTTCTGAAGTAGTTCGCCTTACGGTTGCGATGTCAAAGAATCTACACAATTGATCTGGTAAAAACATTATCGTCAATCACTGGATCGGATGCAACATTATTCTCGTTTAGTTGCAGCGGGTTGACTAGAACACTCGCTATATCGCCAACTGCTGCTGATTCTTCTTGCAGAGCATCATCAGGCAAAAGTGACTTGAACAACAGGGTTTGATCTTCTAATTTATTTGTTGTGTTTTTGTTTTTGTTTTGACCTCGCTAAGCCGTACATTCTGCGTCTTCATGGTTTTCTTTGTAGAATGGTACTTCTTCTCTCTTCTGCATCTAAGTTCTGAACAATCTGAACTAGATAATATTTCTTCATCACTTGATGGCAATAACATAGGATCAAGGTTAGAATCAAATGAACTAAATGGTTCTTCGTTAGGTTCATCATCTAAAAAGAACAAAAATATGAGTAATAATTTGCGAAAAAAATCAATGCAATGTAACAAATACAATGATTAGTCAATATCGACTTATTTTGTTTTTTTTCAAAATATGAACTACCTAATAAACAAAAAAATAATAAATACCTGATGGTTGACCAACTTTCATAGCAAGCCTTAGGATTTTTTTGGTTCGGTTACTCATTTTTGTCACACTTACGAATCCAACAGCGACGAAAACAAAACTGATGTGCAATACGAACATATTTTTACGAGGTTGTTACCGATAACGCAACACGTCCTAACTCGAATGAAACGACTGCTGCACGACCACCACTGGCAATAGGGGCATAAATATTCCGCCAGTGCCAGAGCGGGCGTATACGACCGCTAGCAATTTTTGCAAATATTTTAATTAATTTGATATAAATTCAACATTTAGTCTAAAAAAATTGTTTCAAAAACCGTATTGTTTGTATATTTTTATAAAAAAATTTTGTATACAATTAATAAAAAAGTTTTGCAAATGTTGTCAACTTAAGTTTTAAGTATTCACAGCCATTATTAAACGTGATTGATGGGTTTTGGCCTATTTTTTATAAGTAAATGTTCGATTTTAATTTAATGTTATATGTCACGCCAAAATTTTTAATATGACTTAAAAAGTCCCCATAGCTAAGGCGAAACTTCGTCAAACTGAAACCAGGGTAAAGGTGTTTGATTTCGTCCCTCCACGTAAAGGAATATACCGTTGTGTCTCACGGAAAAGTTGACGTAGGCTATGTTACATTAAAAATTAACGTATTTCTTTTTTCTCACACAATTCGAACACAATATGAATAACAACAGATTATGTTAGATAGACAAAATAAAATAAATTAAAAGATAATAATAAATATTAAAAACATATTTTTTCAAAAAAAAATGTAAAACGTTGCCTGGTAATCTTTTGTGCTTTGAACTACGGTTTGATTCCATTGCAGTATTTTTTAAATTAATTTTATTGCCATTATAATGCAATTTTGAAAAGTGAATTGAACATTTTGAAAAAGATTAAACTTATTTTATAAAAATTGTGTTAATAATAATATCCGATTGTAATTTTATTAATAAAAAAAAATTACGACAATTGGAATCGAACCCAAATTTTTTGCGTTTATCAATATATAAACAGTATTACAAATTTTTTTTTATTAAAATACGCTGTAAACACTTATACTCACCAGTAACTCTACGGACAAATTTCGCGTAGTGATTCTAGACCCAAAAATAAGAAAAAAAGTTCATATAAACCCAGGTTCATAAACGATTGAAAATTTGAATATGGTCCTAAAATTTGAGACACGAGGGTTTTTGTGATCGAGAAACTTAAATAGAAAAACGTATACCCTTTCCATTTTCAAAAAGTTCAGTCTATTTTGAAACATGATCTTTCTGCACGACTTGAATTGTCTCACTGGTTACGAAACCAATAAAATATTTAAGTTTCTCGACCACAAAAACCCCTGTGTCCAAAATTTCAGGACTATATTCAAATTTGTTCGCAAAGTAAGAGAACCCCTGCTTCTAGTAGATGGTAAAAACCCAACAAAAACTTGATTTGTGAATTTGTTGAACCTTACTTAGCTTGAAAGTTAATAATGCATGTAGGTAGTTTTGGACATGCGTCCATCACATTCTGATTAACTCAAATATGCTTTTGAAAAGACCCAATACATACTTGTATAAGTCATGATTGGGTAAAGTTTGTATACTAACAAGGTTGTCAGTAAAAAATATTTTATTTGTTCCTCACTTGTAAACAGGAGCTTATCAACTCACTATAGTTACCTTGAAAATGCCTCTTAACTAGCTACTAACTTGTAAAATATAACTGGCTAGCCTGTAAAATTTTACACGCGTCCTCATATTTTACCTTATTATAGGTAATTTGAAATGACAGACAAACTCTCTAACGTGATTTATTTGTTATTAACATTTGAAAATTGGGTTTTATTACTATCGTATACATTAAATATCATGGTGCAGTGGCGATTTCCAGTAATATTGAAGTTTCCAGGAGATGTTATGTCACTTGTACTTGCGCATATATTTTCTGTAGAAGTGGATGGCGTGGATTCTTCAAGTGGAAACATTCTTTTGCCATTTTAATCTTATTATTAATCGAATCATCTACGTAGCTTTCTGCAAATTGTGTTGATTTCCATCCCCTGCACGCTTCAGAGCCAAAGTATCACCACCTGCATCAACCACCATCGTTGCTCCAGTTCGTCGAAATGAATGCCCTGTATAAAGTGCCGGTTCTTCTAATTCCAAATATTCAGCAATTTTCTTGGGTATTGCGCCTGCATTTTAAGGCGACACATTTTCCACTGCGGTACGTCAAGAACAACCGCAGATCTTTACTTCTTGGAGGTCGTAGGGCCGCATATTTCCGATAAAGAGCACAAGGTTTAAAGCTACACCCATCGTCCGTTATTGTAAACCTCCTTGTCGTTAAATTTTTGGTCTCTCGTAAGGTGACAACAATATATTTCTCCAAATCCTCCACGTCATTTACAGTGAGGGATAGAACCTCATCGCACCGACAACATCCAAATATACCAAAATGGTAATGACTTTGGCAAGTAACCACTTCTCGTCAGGAGCTTCAATGATAAACTTTTCCACTTGCTCTTTTGTCAGAACCTTGGCTTTCTTGGGGACGTAGCGTTCATTTCGTCTTTTCAAAAACGCAACCACTTTATGAAATCTAGAAAATGACATATGTAACTATAAAATGACTAATAAATATAAGGAAACAAACCTGCAAACATCAATGTTTTCTCTAACTGCCAAACAACTCTTAACCATTGACCACTTTGACCATAAAGAATTTGGGCTGAATTTGGCAGACAATTTATTGATATACGCTAATATAACGTCTTCCGTAACACCAGTCACGTTGTTTTCCTTTTGCCACTTTTTGAACTCCGCGTACTCGTATTCATACCTTGATGAAGATTTTCGGGCAGTAATCTTGCAACTACACTTGCTGCTTCATCAATGATAGCTTCACTCATTTCAGTAAATCTCACCAGCAAAACGTTCCGGAAACGTGAAATTGAAATGAAATAATTAATAAGGAAGCTCACATGATTTTTCTCCGATTTTCGAAAGTTTTAGAATTTTTAATGGTTTATTATTCATTTATAATAATTTTTTACAAGTGAGGAACAAATAAAACATTCAACAATACGTAACGGTTTTTACTGGCTCCAGAAGGTGACATCTCTTCGACTCGTCAGTCATATACCTTCTGTCCGCCAGTAAAAACCGTTTCACCTTGCTAGTAATGTTAAATACTATTTCTGGAACAAAATAAATAATAAAACCAAAGTGTTTAAACAAATGGATCAAGTGACATCAGGAGAATAATGTTAAAAAAACTGGGCTGGGTGGAATAGAATTGATTTAACTATTTTTACAGTGCGTACAAAAAGTACAACAAAATAACGTATATTGCGTGTAACTCTGCATTAAAACGCGACATAAATTTACCTAAAGTTAACAAACATGATTGTATCGTTAGATACCTTGAATTCTAACCTAAACTTTATATTAGCTGACTACTTTGTTAGAACAATTACCACAAATCAAGGAAAATTCCAAGATCTACCCAGCTCCTTAGTTTATCGAAACCAAATATTTTTGATCTCATTAGTTCTAAATTACCCGGCACTCGGCATCTATCTTTTTGATAGTTATTCTCTGTTTAATGTCCTGTAATCAAACTATACTGTTACTATAATAATTTTATCATTTTCAGTGATTTCAGCATAATTATCTTGAAAATGAGTCACTCATTACTTCTCTTTTAGACAAACCTTTATTTCAATTATTATACCTAAAATTTGACAATGGAGTTCTTCTTAGAAAACTATAAGGAAGAAATGTGTGTGTAATCGTATTTCTTAAGATAAACAAATAATTTAAATTTTCTATTTCTTAGTTACACTTTTACAACTAACAAACTTTCAATTTTATTTTAGACAAGGTTATTACAGCTTTTTTATTAGCATATTATGTATCAAGGTACTTAAGTGCTTTGTTAATCCTGAGGGCGAAGTTAATTTGTTCTACATTTCATACCTTGTTTTTTTATTACTTTTCTCACCATCATTGTTGAAAGAAACCAACTAACAACTAAACTTCAGATATGTTTAATAATTCTTTGCCACAAGTTTCGGTTATTCATAGAATGACACTCCAACAATACACAGAGACTTATTTTCTATTTAAGTTAGTTTGAAAGCCTACTTGCGTTTATTGCTGTTGACATCAAGGAGATTTATGAACGATTATATTACTTGTGACTGTGGATACGAACAGAGACCGTTGCACATATTGTGGAGAGTTGTCTATTAGCAAAGTTTAAAGGAGGGTTTGTAAAAATTCATAATTTAACGGATGAAGCTGTATTATGGCTTACTAATTTGAAGAACGTCTGAAGTTTTCTGTTCTGATTATCTTTTTCCATTATTTATGCTATTTCTTTAACCTACTAAATTTTTTTGTCATTTAGTGACTGACTCTTTTACCGGTCTATTATACGTCCTTATGCAATGGCTGTCCTCCAAAGGAATGAAACTCTAAACTGCAGCGTCTATCTGTAACAAAAGAGAAAATACCAAAAAACTGCACTAAAAACTATGTTCAGACACGTGTTTTGATAGGTAAGTTATTATCATCAGCTATGGCCATAGAGTAGGCGACCCTGAATTGATTAAGAATTGTTTTAATTTTTAGTATCGGTTCGCTGATAATGATACCTTAGCTATTGAAACAGGTGTCCAAATATAGTTTTTGGGTTTTTCCTTTTGTTAATGGCTGTTCTGTTTTATCTTATGTTCTTATTTACTTTCTATAATGTTTATACACTTAATCAATATTATTACATATAAATACTAAAGTGGGTGAGAGTTAGCATGTTCAAGGTATAGTGGATTTCCTATTACCTAAAGCAAATGCTTTGTCAAGACGAACCAATCTACAATTACACACGATTTCATCACCACACTATAAACGTTTGTACTGATTTTCTGGGGCACTATCCAAACCCTTACATCACACTACAATAATAAAAATGTACCTTACAAATAAATAACTAACAACGTAATTTTAGGAAACCCTCTCTATCACAACCATTATAGTCTTTGAATTTGAATACCGTTATCTATAGAATGTGAAGTGAAATGTTTCTTAGCTATTTGTATGCAATCAATGCAAAACCCTAATGTTTTATGTCGACAACCTCCTTTTTGGCACTGACTATATTTCCCACATACGTAATATTATGCCGGAATCTGTAAATGTTTTACGCTCAATTAATTTTAACGGATTTTCCTAAATTGAATATTCATCCTGGCCATGGCATCCTAAAATTTGATCGTCTTGGGATCCTTGTTCTAGAATCTATGGCTGAAAAAATTTCTTGAACTGATCTACTTCTAAAAATAATAACGTATTTTGTAAACTTTCATGTTTTAAAACTAAAACAGCATCATTAAAACTTATTGGTATTGCCAAGCTAGAACTTTGCGCAGCTGCATTATTAGCCAAACTTTCGAACAGCTTTTTTGTTGTTTATGGTCTGACTCGACCATAGTGTAATTACGTAAAAACTTTGATTCGTTTACATTTAATGATTTGGAGGCACGTGCTGATCTCAGGTCTAGACGGATTACACCAAATAATCTAAAGTCTCAAGTATGGTAACAAAGCCCAATCTGCTTATCAAAAGATGACTCTGTTTAGCCTCGTTTTATTATTTCCATTAATCAACTTTTTAGATCTCGTACCATATTTTACAATTTTCTAACATTATTGTTGCTCACCAGCAAACATTCTCATTCCCTGACGAAATCAGTCATCATAAGCAAGATAAACAATTAAACCGTGTTTTATTGTAAATAAATTTCATCCCTTTTTTAGATGCCGACGGAGTAATTCGAATTAGAGGCCAAAGTTTTAATTTTGTTTTTAATAAAGACACCGTGTTTTCGTTTTGGCAAACAGCTCACCAGTTACTTCTCTTTTCACTTCAAAGTAAATTTGGGAATGTTAGTATAAACTTTTAAAGCTGGGAGCACGTCTAGCCCATGTCATTGCATAGAACTCGGCTCTGTTAAATTTATATTTACCGTGTAACCCATCAAAAACAAATTGTTACGGTCAACTGTCAATGTGCCACATTTTAAAATTGTCTTTCGGCACCAGTTTACTTTATGATAATTTATCGTTAAGTAAGTTAACACCCCTGGATAACTAGAAGTGCCGCCTGTGTCCGTGAAGTTAGTACCCCATTTCTAAAAATATTTAATTTTAAAAGTTGTTACTGATTGTTCACATATTGTGCTACATTGTTCCATAGTAACAATGTTTTAACTCAAATCGTTTTCGAATAAAACAACTTTTCAGTTGGCATCTCTTTTTGCAAATATCAAAAATTAAATACTGTTCTACATTGTTGTAGTTGTTCTTATCAAATCCATAACTCAAATTATAGGCTCACAAACTAAAAAAACAATTTTTGAGTTAGCACCCCTTCTTGCAAATATTGAAGAATTTAATACTTTTTATATTGTTTTTGTTGTTCTTAGCATTGTCTCAAAGGAACAAATCTGTAACTCAAACCATAAGTTCACAAATTAAAAAAAAAAATTGAGCTAGAACCCTTTTTTCAAAATTCTAAAATTTTGATACTGTTCTACATTGTTTTAGTTATTCTAAACATTGTTCCCAAAGAACAAATCCATAACTAAAATGATAAGCTTACAACTTGAAAAACAATTTTTGAGCTAGAATCCCTTATAAAATAACCTATAATTTGCGTTATGGATTTGTTTTTTTAAAACAATGTTCAAAACAACCACAACAGTGAAGAGCAAGATCAAAATTTTAGGTTTAAAAAAAGTACGCCACCTCAAAAAATTTTGTTTTTAATTTTTGAGCTTATAGATTGAGTTATGGATTCTTTCTTTTGAGACAATGCTAAGAACAACTAGAACAATGTAGAACCGTATTGAATTTTTCAATATTCCCAAAAAGGGGCAAACTCAAAATATGCTATTTTAATTTGTAAGCCTATAATTTCCGTTATGAATTTGTTCTTTTGGAACAATGTTCATAACAATTAGAACAATGTAAAACAGTACCAAATTTTTAGGTTTTTGGAAAAGGGGTGGTAGCTCAAAAAGTATTTTTATTTGAAAACTATTTGAGTTGAAACAATGTTACTCTAGAACAGTGTAGAATAAAGTGAGAACAATCAGTAACAACTTTAAAATTAAAATTTTGACAAATGGGGTGTTAACTTCACGGGAGTTTTTTGGAAGCACTTGTATTCTTTTTTCATAAATTTTCCACGATATTTAGTCTGTAATTAACTCATTGCCTCTGTAGCTTTTTTTTTTTTATCAAAAAAATTTTTTTTAATACATAAAATCCATTTTGTTAAGTATTTCGAGTTTTATTTAAATTTTTTGAAATTTATAGGTAATGAGCATATTTTGTTCATCAATGTAGTATATACAACCCAGAACCAAAATTGTATTTGTTTTTTGTTTTATTTTTGTTTGTTAACGATTGTTGTTATTAATATTATTAACACCCAAAACTTTGTAAATTATATTCATTACAAATTATTGCATCTTTCAACTTGAAAAAGAAACAAATTATAACTTTTTGAGTGGTAATAATTCTCCTCTTCATTTTGTTTTGTTGTGCTTTCCTCGGTAATTTGAAGCTAGTATAAACAAAAAAACTAAATATAATCGAGCTCTTCAGTTATTACTGTTCGTATTCTCGCAGCTTTTGAAAATTTGTTTCTCTAAATTTACAACTTCTTTAACGTAATTGTATTTTATGTGTAAACATAGTTATCATCATGTTTATACTTCATTAGGTAATATATTTGCTTACAGCTTAGTAGTTTATTACTATAAAAGTTTGTTTAGCAACATAAAATATTAGGTTATGCATAATTAAATTCTGCGTTAAATTTGTTTAGTTTCTAATCAATAGTACATTTCGTAAATAAACGATAGATACTACCTTATTTTTGGTGTGCCATTGATTAGATGTTTTATGTCACTTCTATCTAGATATTGATTTTCCATCAAGTTTCGGTTGACGTGCAAAATCATTTTATAGTGTAGTTACACAGCTAAGAAATAAAATATTTAAAAAGAAAATATCAGGTTATGTTTTTACAAGAACTTAGTTTTCACGGTAGACCTTTGCAATTAAAAGAGTCTCAAACGTTTTATTAATTAATATAGAAGAATTGTAAGGCAACGAAGAATTATTTTTAATTAAAAACAAACATGCTATAGATTGAAATTTTTTTTTATCTAAAAATGATTTATGTAAATGGTGTAATAAAATGTTTTATGGATGCTTTGAATGTTCTTGTCCAAGCAGATTTGAAATAAAATACTTAGTGATCCTAAAATAACAAGCTTCAAAATACATTATTCAGTAGGTTTGTTCCAGAATAAATTATTAGATTTTAACAATTTTTTAAGCCCGTTATTGTGGGATTACGTACTAAATACTTTCAATATAATAAAAATTTAATATTAACTAAAGTAAATCCCAGACGGAAAAACTTTTCCTTCGAGAACCTATACCTGAATACTTCCAAGGGATTACCTAATATAAGGCTAATATAAATAAACAATTAGGTATTGTTTATGTATTTTAGTTTTATATTAAAATAAGTACAAAAATAGTTAACTAAGTATTGGAAAGGAAAATATTATTTAAAAAATATATTTAATTAAGGTGTTACGGTTTATTTGTAAACAAACTAAAATTAGTGAGCAGTGTTGAAAACCTAACCGGCAGCTCTGTGCAACGAGGGGTCGTGGATGTACTTACTAGTTATTAGGTCAAAGGCGTTGTCACTTCAAAAAGGGAGAAGTCAGATGGCTCCGGCTAGTAGAACGTGTAAGAAATATTCTACAGCAACTAGAAGCTTCAAATAACTTCAATACAAATTATTTTACTAATAAATAAGTCGAATTATTTGTTCTCGTAAGAAAGTATCTGAACTGCCAAAATATAATCGCAGCAACGGTATCTACGCCCTTGGTAGGGCGTGGCCGTATAATTTGTAATTACAACCAGATAATTGAACTCGATTGAATTGTGACGTATGAGTACGTGTCATAGATACTGACGTTAACTTTAAACAACACAAAGAATTACGTAGAGCACCGGTACTCGACGACGAATTCAAAATAATAGAACAAAGCGCAATCACATGAAATAACAATTTCAAAGATCTTTCAAAATTACATTAATCAAGAACAGAGCGCAACAGGTTAGGTTCACGTCAAACTACAAGTACAAACGCGGGTACATATCAATTAAAATAAAACATGCAATTTTCGAACTTATCTGATTTGCAGATTATAGTCATTCAACGGTAATTTTGGCAGGTTCGTTATTTCCATACGAGCAAAAGATCAGATTATAGAAGTAGATAGCCTCAACAAGAACAAATACGTCTAGATATAAATGCCCCAACAACCCCAAACGATATGCAGGTCACCGTGTTATCTTTGAGGAACCCCTTTACAACAAATAAAACTGCAGGGACCAATTTTTAGTGATCAGTATTTAGAGAACGGATAAATCTATTGATAAGCAACAATATTTCACGGTCTCGTAGGTTAATTAGTAAATTATTTAGTAACCATAAGCCAATACCCCAGCCGGAGTTCTACACGTGGTGACAAAATGGTTGGCAAAAAAGGAATTCACAAAGATAAAAATATAAAAAAAAAATGCTACTTACGACACATAAAAGGGCTGCCAGCTTATCTCCTTGTTATTGATAGAAGTTCTTCATTGGGTTAATCCACTAGCAATTATTTATTAATTTATCTGGATCCCCAAACTTGATTTTCAAAAGTACTACATCTTCGTATGAAAACTTTTAAGTAGAAAAAGTAAGTTTATCGCAACGTTAGAGAAGACGCGAACTAAAAAAAAACTGTAGAGCCAATGACTACAAATTCTAAAATTCGAATTCTCTTTTAAGTTCTTCAGTGGTTACAAATTAAAAATATTTGTAATTATACAGGACATTTTACTTTCATCGACCATTTGTCTACTTTAACACTAGAAATAGACACATATATCTTTTTAATTTTTAAAACTATGTAGACTTTATTTATACCAGTCTTATTCAAAAAGATACTTTTTGAGATATTTATATTTAAACACGTCTTTGCGTTAATATCTGCCTTCAGATTTTAACATTTTTAGGTTATTATTTGAAACACCAACCTCAAATTTTATTCAAGTTAGGGCAGTAAACGACTATAGTCGATGTTATACAGCTTATATATTTCTCTACATATTTTTTCAGATCGGTGTAGAATTAAATTCTCTACAACTTGACTATGAATGTCTGTCTTTCAAAACTCAACCGTTAGTAACCGTAATTTAAAAAACAAACATGGGTAGAATCGGAAATGATTAGTAAGTATACACGAACTAAAATGATGATGAAAGAAGTGCTAATGCAAATAAAACCGATTAAGACCGACCAAGATACTTATTAGATTCGACTCTGTCAAACATAAAAAGCTATAGCTATACTAAATGATTAAAAATTAGAAATCCATATTGTAATCAGAAGGCTAAGATTAAAATAGAAAACCAGTCACGGAATCAAAAGTGTTTGCCAATACTGTGTACTGTCACCGTTATTGTTTAACTTGTATTTTGAAACAATATTTAAAGAGGCACTTGAATATTGTGATAAGGGAGTAGTGATTGGAGGAAGAAAAAAAAGAAGATATTCAAAAACTACCGAATTTGGTTACGCAAAAAAGCGCAGAGTATGGGTTCACTTTAAACATAAAAAAACTAAAACCACGGATATTACAAATAAACAATTAAATAATCCTTACATAATAATAAATAAAGAAAAATAGAAAATGTGAGATTAATTAAATATCTAGGCAGCATAGTAGAGGATCGATGTTCATACATGAAGGAGGTCAGAAGCAGAATCGAACAAGCAAGCAGGCATTTGTAAAAATGAGCAAGGTCTTGTGCAACAAAAATCTAAATATCAATCTAAGAATTCGTCTTCTACGTTGCTACATATTTTTTACCCTACTGTATGGCGCAATATGTTGGACAGTAAATAAAACTAATATTAAAAAACTGAATGCCTTTGAGATGTAGGCTTACCGTAGAATCTTGACAATACCATGAACGGACAGAGTACAAAATGAGGAAGTCCTGCAAAAAATAAACAAAAACATGAAAATAGAACTTATCATTAAAAGAAGAATGCAGGTCAAAATGATCTTCGGAAGAAGAAGGACTTCATGGATGAAGACTGGTGTGGAAAAACAGTATTTTCTTATTTCGAACCGCATCAGTAGACAAAGTACAGATAGTGTTATTGATTGCCAACCTCTGATAGCAGAGGCATTACAAGAAAAAAGTAGTTTTTTCCCTAACCTAATGCACAATAAACTAAACTTTAATCCCCAACATTTTATTAAAAATTATTTCCTTCTGTACCATTGCCGAAAACTAAGAATCCCATCACTAACCTCCTGTTCAATAGTAATCTACCCGATTTTGTAATTGAAGACTTAAATTCTTTATTAGAATTCAGCTTAGATAATCTATTTTGCACATTTGTATTTGAAACAATTATGCGGTTTCCTATAGGATCAGCATTGGCCTTCATTTTAGCTGAAGTCTTTTTGAACCATTTAAAAATTTCCAAATTATTGTCCATCTTTTATACATAAAACATATAATTTTATAGAAAAGATACGTCAACGACATATTTTGCATTTTCAACAGAACAGCTAATGAGGCAAATTTGTTTCTTCATTTCCTCAATACTTTACACAATAAAATAAAATTTACTCATGAAATTTCAACTAATAATAACTTATCTATCTAGATTTTTAATCACTCTAAATAATGATAACACCTTTTCATTTAATATTTACCGTAAAAACACAACGTCCACACGAGCTGTCTACCTTTTACTTTTTATTCAATAGACTCACCCTTGTCTACTGTAAACTTTGAAATCGAATTAAAACAATTTTTCATATAGCGTTTTGTAATGGCTTTTCGCATAAACTTATGAATAGACTATTTAATAAATTACTTATTTAAAAATACTTGAACATAAAATTAGTTTTTCGACCACTCATAATCTTAAAAATTTTTTTCGACAATTACACACACTTCAGATCCCGTCTTCAGGGTATTGTTGTTTTGTGTGGTTTTTAAAATTTTTTTTTTGTGAAAAAAATAAATTTTTAGATTTTATTTAAGGAAAATTTTTTTTAAAAAAAAAAGGGTTTTTGTTGTGGAAAAAATAAAAAAAAACAAAAAATATGTTTGTTTTTTTTTTTTTTTGTGTTATTTTTGTTTGAATAAAAAAAAATGGTTTTTTTTGTAAAAGTTGAAAAAAAAATGAGAAAAAAAATTTTTTTTTATTTTGAAAATGTTTTTTTTTGAAAAAGAATATTGAGTGAAAATTGGTGGTGTGTTGGGTGTTTTTGTTTGTTTTTTTTTGTTTTGTTTTGGGGTTTGTTGGTTTGTTTTTTGTTTTTTTTTTGTGTTTTTTTTTTTTTTTTTTTTTTTTGTATTTTGGATTTGTTTTTTTTGTTTTGTTTTTTTGTTGGTTGGGGGATAGTGGGAAGGGGGAATTGGTTTTTGTTTGTTTTTGGTTTGTTTTTGTTTGGTTTGGGTCCATCAGCTGCCTCGAGGACAAGCATTGTTAGAAATCTTATGTGTGTATTAAAGAAATTGTGTTCCACCTTAATTTCAGCTAGTTTATTAAAGAAAAAATGGTGAGTGGGGGAGAAGAGAAGGGAGGAAAAGAAAAAAAAAGAAATAAAAAGAAAAAAAAAAGAAAAAAAAAAAAGGGGAAAGGAAAAAAAAAAAAGGGAAGGAAAAAAAAAAAAAGGAAAAAAAAAGAAAAAAAGGAGAAAAAAAAAAAAAAAATAGTTCAGTAGTTTTGTTTATAGCATTTAGGTAATTATTGTGTTAATTAAAACTGAATTAAAAATAATCACACAACAGCTTGATATTATACTAAACTACACTATATTTGTCTCAAAAATTATGAATTTCCACTTGTAAACCCCCGAAACGTACAAAATCACTAAAACCTCGTTTAATCACACGTGTAGCTTGTCCTCGAACAGCTGACAGCAGGCGGAGCCGTGACGTCACGGTGACGTACTTGAAAAAGTCAATTTAAGTAGGTTTAGGACCTCTTGATATTCAATTTCATTAACCTTCTTTACAGTTTCCTACATAATACTTAACTATGTGTGCGCATGCGACGCTATTGTTCCCTGCATCGTTTATCAAAAATGGGTGACAAGATCGGTCCCATGTTTGTTGATAAGTGTATTTTAACTTTTAGTACTATTGGTTCTCGACGTGTGCCATGCTCATTGTTTAATCTCATATTCCCCGTTTAATCCTTTAAAAAATAAAAAAAGATTGTTATTAAATTAAATTTTACTGCATTTCATGTAAACCTTCATTAATATTAGGAGTAAGTAACACCAGTTATGCAACAATAAAAGTTGTGAACTTAAAGAAAATAAAACAAGTGACGACGTGGAGAAGTTTCTATACGTGTAACTAAATAAAATATAAGGAGGTACAACTAGAAATGCTAATAGCAGAAGAGAACGTCTGGGAGACCAAAGAGAAAATTATGAAGAATATGAACAAAATAAAAAAAACGAACTGATACATTGACAACGACCTAACAAAATCCAAAGCTCATACGCAAAGAGAATTAAAATATATAGTAAAAGCAAAAGAGAGAAAGGTGACACAGAATCGTTTTTAGATATTGAGATCAGTGTTGCCGGTTTCCAATCTTTTGATATTTCTCTTTACAAGGTTTTCGTAAACTGTTTAATTAGCACTTCTACACTTGTTTTATCGGATTTGTAACATTGTCTCGCAGTTTATTCACTGCTTCTCCACCTGCTTTCTCCTCTATTCCCTGATTTTCTGATGCTTCTTATGTGTCTTAATATTTCTTGGAAATACTTTTCTATATTTCTAAGAAAACGTTTTCGTTCTTAAAGTTGTTCCATATGCAGATTTTGTATATTCAGTTTTCTGTGTCTTTCCTTTCTGTAGTGTTCTGAGTACCTTCTACATTCTTTATACCTTTCTATTTCCCAAGCATTCATCTCATAATCGTTTTTCACTTTATACATCTTTTCTTGTGTCTTGATCACCAGCTTGTTTACCACGTACCTTCACTAATTTTTTGCTTCCACATTATTCTTTTACTGTTGTTACCAATGTTTCTTTGATACACTCACATGCTTCAACATTATTCTTTTTAAATGTCTTATACTCTTCTGCAACTTCTTATCATCATCTTTGATATCTCCTCAATTCGAAATTTAAAAATTATTCTGAATATTTATTCTTCCAAGTCTACCTCGCCTTTTCATCCCTGTATCGCTTTATTTGTTTTAACATTGTTTGTATATTATTACACTGTCCCAAATTGAGAAGGATTGTATGGTGTCTTTGTTATTAATAAAGATACAATTTTGGTTAAATGGGCAATGATGTACAGTTCATTATGCTAGTTCAAATTTTCCTCTCTCTATTTCCTCTCATGCTCATTGATCAATGCGTCTATCTTCTTTTCTTGTTATGTTAGATAATTTCTAGATGTTCTTTTTACTTTTTCCAGTTCAATTATGCAGATTTTCAATTGTATTTCATATGCATCTTTGATTTAGGTGTCGATTTATAATTTGTGTCTCAACAATATTTTCGTTTCCTTTTTTTCTTTCACTCTCTGCTGAATCACTAGTCGTATTGTACATCTGGTTGTATTTTATTTCCTATTTATTGAAGAAGAAGAGTTCAGATCTTAATCATTGTTTCGAGAACACAAATGCAGTAAGTGCAACAAATGTAGCTAGATACATAGTTTATTGTGTAAATGTTGAAGAACTTGTATTATATATTGCAAATAGATGAACATTTTCGAAGTTCACTTCACATTAAAGTTAGAATTGATGGGGGTGGGTGATTTCTCAAAATTTGTATGAAGATAATGGATAAAATTGATAGTTCTGATAATCCAAAATATACAAGATGGTGTAAAGTGTTTAGAATGTAGAAGAAAATTAGTGAAATGTCTCTTTATTGTGGAATTTTATGAACCTTGCTGAGTTTATCAAGATCAAAAATAAGGTAACTATATGTGGCTTAAAGATATGGAATATATTGGCAGGCTTGATTTCATACATTGGTACATCCTTGCACCTGGTGCAATATAAAAAAAAATCTTGATTATTTTGGTCTCGAACATTTACTTAAAATGAATAAAATTAGAGCGTGAGGCTTGTAAGCGTTTGTTGTCTAAAATTGACTTCTTCGATCAGTTTGTTTCCTAGGATGCCTAAAATTTGTGAAATGCTTCTTAAGCTTAAAGTTGTTTTGGTGAAAATTTGAGTCAAAATTGTGTGCTACAAATTGAAAGCTTCAAAAACGATTTTGTTACAGTTTGTTATTGTCGAAAATTTATTTTAAAAGAAATTTGTAGTCGTTTCGAACCAACATCCGTTTGCTACTGTCCGTGAGGGTCCTAAGCGATTTTTTAGAGATGTAGTAGTAGCAAAGATACTTCAAAACGAATAGGGGCCACTCTACAGTTATAGTTACCAGTCCTAAGTAGTAGGGACTTAAAACACAAAGAAATAAACTGATAGAGGAATATATAATTTAAGTACATTTATTTATTTATTCGTACATATGGTACTTTCTTATTGATATAGGGAGCTTGCTTTACCAGCTGTGTCACAAGCAAAAATACATAGCGCATACATTTATAGCAAGTAACAATAAGAGAATTAGTAAATAAATTACGATAACATTACAGATTGTATCACAGATAAATTGACTCTATAATTATCTGACAGCACTATTTCGGTTTTCCCCCAACACGAAGGAAGTACTACGGCTAATGCGAATAAACAATTCACGTTTTGATAGTAAGTACCCTAATTATTCTAATACGAATTTGATTCCAAACAAGTTACGTTGAATTTCCTAATTATAGGCACTAAACCGCGAAAGTGATTTAAACCGAAATGTGACCGCAAACATAACGAGAGGCCTCGCGATCACAAAGTTTATCTCAAAAGGCGCAAATGATTAATTAATGGCGAATTAAACTGATCGGTTTCTAAAACACAAGCAACTACGATCATGGAAGTTTCAACTCTATACCCATAAAACATAAAATAAAACTAAGGTACTTAGTCATTAAATTGTTGTATGTATTTGAACTTCGAAAACGACAGGTGTTCCAGATAAATTTTCCGTTGGTACGAATACAGGAAGTACGAAGGTTGATTGATTCACTACTGACTGATAGGTCACGACGGATAAGAGTCGAAGTGGAAAGCCGCCTGCTGTGATAAGGTACACCTGTTCCTTTATAGAGGAATCACGATAACTTCTGCTTTATAGAACAAAGGGTAACACTAGCAGTACAAGCTTAGAATGGAACGCAACTTATAGGCTAGTTTTGCCTCTAGTTGTTCATAGATTAATCCCTCTGCTAGAAATTCTAAAAGGATACAAAAATAACGGGAAAATTTGTTTCACTTACGGCATTGACAGTGTGCATAATACAGATGTACATATTACAGCTTGTACAAAATAAAGAAACTCGTCACTCTACAATTAATTAAATAATTCCAGGATTTTACTTAATAAAAGAAAGTATTCCACCTGTAGTAATCACCACAAACGACTTGGCACGAAATAAAAGAAGGGGGCGTTCTAAAGATTGAATTCTACGCAATCTATCTATCGAATTCCGACATCGACTTTTGGTTGTCTAACCACCAGGCATAAAATAGCCCGTAAACGAGATTTATTTAGTCTTATTCGTAAACAATCCAAAAAACTGTTACAATTCTTCGGATCTAAATATAAATGTGACACCCAATATCAAGGATTAGGTTTTTTTGCGAACAAGCTATAAAAGCAGTACATACAAATTTGGTGTGATCTGGAAACAATACAAAATTAATATAATTATTCCGAACGTTTTTTTGAAGCAGTAACAGTTTATAATGATACTACATTAAAATATAAATTAAAGAAGATTTGAACCTACAATGATTTTAATTTTCATTTTTTGAATTACCTGAAACCCGAAGAAAGGATATTATCACTTCGTCATCTGTGAGCATTTTTAAAACGTTTAAAATAAAATCTGACAATTTTGAAAAAGAACAAAGAAAATATAGAAAAACTACTCTATAGTGTGATCAACAACTACAAAAAATGTACCAAAGTGAATTGATTTACATCCTATGAACGTAAAGAAAGATGAGAAATCGCTAGGCACTGAAATTGCGACGCCAAAGAATTAAAGCAAATCACATTAAACAAAAAGAATAGTTCCATATAGTAATTGCATTTCGAACAACACAAAACGCTATACTAAGTAATTTAGAAAACGAGAAAAGGTAAACTTAGAACAAAAATATCACTAAGTTAAGTTATTTAAAAACTTTACCGCGTTTCGAAGCCAACAATTAAAAATCATCAACTTGTGGAGAATAATAACATGAATCAATCATATGTAGCCATTTTTTAAAATTTTAATAACAGCAGTTGTAAATTAATTATTGTTAAAATTTATAATCTTAGCAAGCCTAAAAAAATATTATAATATCTTTTATAACATTGTTGCAATGAAATTTGTATAGGTTCGCTTCGCCCTCGTTATGTAACAAGCTACCTAGGGAAATATTTTATTCATATTGCCTCATAATTTTTGTAAATTAGTAACATTTGAATGAATTAAAAATTAAGTTTTAATTGTAATAAAAATGCTTCAATTAAAAAACTGGGGTTCCAATTGCTCCAGTTCATTAACATAATCTTAATTTCATATAGACGTTTTTTCTAAATATAATCAAAGATTAAAACATTACTATTACATTGGTAAGGTATTTAAATATTTATACAATTGTAAACAATTGCGATATTTTAAACAAAGTTGCCAATACAGGTAATTTAGTTTTGCATACAAACTGCTACACTTTATATCCAATAGTTAATATAAACATTAACGCAATTAGTATAAACCTACTATTACCTAAAATATACAATCACAAAATACTAATTATGTTTAACATGTGGAAGTTTCTGTGATAGTGTTTACATTATGTGGATATCCAAGTACCCTTTTCACATAACGCTATGAACTGGATAAGAGCAAATTTCGCTCCAGAAAGGTTGAAATTAAACTTCAGGGTTCCTCCAATTTGCGCAATGTGCTTTCTCATTAATAATTATGTTCAACAACAAACAACAAATGTGTGAGCATCGATTAATTATGACATTTCAACTTAATATTAGTAGTAAATATAACTCTAATTAAATTAATCAATTTAGTCACACTTTTTTTCTTTCTAGTTTATGATTTTGTTGTATCACGATTTTAATGTTAATGTTTTCGTACGCGTGCTTAGTATTTCAGAAAGAAATAATTAGTAAAAAGTTGGTAGCATAAAAATTATAACGACTAAGAGAGAAATATTACCTACACTTAACGTTTTAATACCTATCCTACAAAAAAAATAATTAAAAAAAAAACATTTGCAAAAATTAATTCGAAGACGTTATTTTAATTAATGTACTTATTTAAATTTAATCAGGGATTTTCAATAAACGAGGTATTTGTTACGAGATATAACCAAAAACTGAAATAAAATTAATTTCAATTAATTGTTTTTTAAATAAAATACAGCTACCGAAAGTAATTGTGTATTTTTTAAACCTTTTATATACTAATATTTTGAGTAAATAAAAAAATTCGTATAAAAAATAATGTTTAAAATTTTCCCTTAAACAAACAAAGGAAGTGGTTGACTCACCTGCTGTATTGGACGTACTATAAGCATAGTTCTAAATAAGGTGAAGCAACGGGTTCTGAAAAAAAATAAAAAAATTTATTTTAAAATTAAAAAAATGTTTGCCCAGTCATACAGGGTGATGGTATAAGATACTTAACTGAAATCGAAACATTAAACTTAGCCTTCTACAAACATTTTTTGATTTTGAATAGAAAATAAATACATTTAGTTCAGTCTCTCTGGCACTGTTCGCTTACTTGAAAAATTGTGCATTCGGAATAATAACGAAGAATGGGAAAATAATTTTATCCAAAGTAGGCCCGCTTTTTTCTGTAAGTTTTAGAAAAAAATTATAAGACTTTCTTGTTCAGCGATAAATTTTCTACAAAATAGTATATTTTAAAATTTTAATTTATTATTAATCACAATCAAGTACAATTTTCAAATCTCTCAATTTTATATCTAATGGTAAACTTCAATAATAATGTGTGCAATTAAATTTGGCAAAAACTAAACAAAATAAGATGCTGTCACGTTTTTTAAAATAATTATTAGTTTCTTTTATATTTTTTAAAAATGAAACTTTAAAGCCTAGCTGTTAGATCTAAAATTATTTTACAGAAATATCCTTTTGTTGATTCTAAGAATATAGTAATAATAATAACAATAATAATAACGTTTATTTTTCCAACGACCAGATTTACAAGTATAGAAAACGTCAATATACAAATTAAAATTTATGTTGCAGGTATTCAGCAACAGAGTAAAACGCGTTAGATTGTAGTATGGACTTAACAGACCTTAGATATACTTTAAAAGGCATATTCCTTATTGTAATTGGCAGCTTGTTGTACAGAATACTGCATTTATAGTATGGGTTTAATTCATAGAGAGTTAGATTATGATTAGTATATTCAAGATTTCTTCCATATCTTGTGTTGTAGCTGTGGTAGTTGTTTTGACGTGGAAAACTGTCAATATTATTTTTTACAAATTTTAACATTTCATAGATATAAATTGATGGTAAAGTTAATATTCTATGAAACTGCCAACAGTTAACTGTAACAGCATATGTGTGTTAAATGCATCGGCAACGTGTGTTACAAGCATTAAAGCTATCGCTTAGATAGCGCTTTGCACTTTAACACACACACATGCCGTTACAGTTAACTGTTGGCATTTTTCTTAGTTTATACTATTCACACGTGTCAATGTTTACACGAGATGTCGCAAGGCACACATTTTACTTAATATTCTATGTTTAATAAATACTGGCTTACATGACTGTTTAATAAGCATATTGAAAATGCAACGTATGGCTCTCTTTTGTAACACATACATTAAAAATAGAAGTGGTCCTAGCACACTTCCTTGTGGTACACCTACATTTACATTTAAAATATTTGAATTATGTTCCATATAATAACATATTGACGTCTGTTTGACAAGTAATTACTAAGAAGTTGTTGACAGTTTCCTCTAATACACACATACTCTAATTTTTTTAAAAGTAGTTTATGATTTACCATATCAAATGCTTTTGATAGGTCTACAAAAATACCAGCAACAGCATTCTTTTGATCTATACCTTTATACACGACATCTATAATTGAAACTAATGCACTAGTTGTTGACCGCTTTTCCCTAAATCCATGCTGACTAGTTGTTAATAGTCTATGGGAATCCAGAAATTTGATTATACGTTTTGCGAGTAGTTTTTCAATTACTTTCGAAAAAACTGATAGTAAAGCAATTGGTCTATAATTATGTAAGCATTTGGGATCACCTTTTTATATATACAAACGATTTTAGCAAGCTTTAACTCATCAGGAAACGCACATTTCACAAAACAATTAAATTATTGACAATTAAATTCAAAGGTACCACAAGTTCGTCAGCACAAAGTTTAATAACATTTGAGGGAATCCCGTCATTACCACAAGAGTTACTATTTTTTAAATCACATATTGCGTTGCGAATTTCGTCTTCACTGATCGGAAACAAGTACATAGTTTTTTTAAAGGATGCATTACTCATATTCTCTTTATTAAGGCGAGCTTGGTACGATAATATATTAGGCAACTCTGTGAAGTATTGATTGAAAGCATTAGATATCGTTGTTTTGTCTGTACATTCTATATTGTTCACTAACATGACTGGCGAAGAAGGCTGTGTAGAAGATCTATTGTTTGTAATAGATTTATTAATAAGTTCCCAAACTTTCTTCACTTTGTTAGAAGAACGATCAATTGCGTTGATTACACTATTTTGTTTAGCATTTCTGAGCGTTTGTTTGTAGTTTCTTCTAAATTCTTTATAAATAACATCTGGTATTATTCCAGAGTTGTGCATGAGAAATAATTCTTTTAACGTTGAAGATAATTTTTGATTTCTGGAGTAACCATGGTTTTTTTGTATTGGCATTTATTTTAATCAACTTGAAGCTGGTTTCGAAATGGTACTTAATGGTGTTAATAAAATTAGAAAATTGTATATTGACGTCCTCTGTGACAAATATGTCTCTCCATGATTCTTCTGCTAATTTATTTTTAAAGATCAAAATGTTATTTTTTGAATATGATCGTACGTAAACAGGTTGCTTGTTTGTATTTACAGTAATCGGAAATGATATTACTTGTGAACTATGATCAGAAATACCGCAATGCATAATTTTGCTGTCGAATATTATGTTTTTGAAATTTGTAAAGACGTAATCTATTGCTGATTCAGACGTTGAAGTTATTCGCGTAGCTATGTTAAACACAGATGATAGACAGAAAGAATTCATCAGGTCACGTAGTTTAGTGCTATTTCTTCATTCAGTAAGCGAGTTTATATTAAAGTCACCACATATTGAATCTTTCTTTCTACTGCTTAATTTCCAAAATTCTTCAAGTTTTGCAAAAAATATATTTGCATCTGTATCTGGTGATCTGTAAATTCATATAACGAAGACATCCTCATTACAAACAGAAAGTTTGATACCTGAGCATTCAAAATCTTTTTCTGATGAAAGATCAATAAAGTCAGGTAAATTTAATTCACTAATGTAACCTTTACTAGTATGAGGACACCCCCATGACGATAATTACTTCTACAGTAGTAGAAGAATTACTGAAATATTTAAAGTTTGAAATTGTTACGTTATTAACTTCATCATCTGTAATCCAAGATTCAGTAATGCACAAAACATCTATTTTTTGAGTGTCTGAAAAGACTTCAATAGTATCTAATTTATTTTTTATGCATTGAACATTTAAATGTGCAATTTTTATTACGTTGTCAATTTTGTGTTGCAAGACGAAATAAAAAATTATTCATTCGTACACGTTTTGGCCATATCTCCGGATTTTTTAATTGATCAGATTGCTCAGATAATACAGAAACTTTAAAAGAACTATACTCATCTGGTCGTCTAGATTTTAGACTTTCACATTTAACACCATTAAAATTTATGTTTTCTAAGTAGGACCTTATTTGCTCAGCTGTAACCTCAGGATCTAAATTATATACTTACATGCAGGTGCGAGAATCTTTTAGCTGCTTTTTTATTAAGATTATCCCCTGATCCCTCAATTGCTTTTTTTATTCTTATGTAATTTTTTCGTATGACTTCCACAAATCTTTCATTATTCGTTTGTGATGATTCTATTTTGTTAGTAGTAATTAAAGGCTTCTGTACTTGTGGACAAATTTGATCATTGGACGTTTTATTAATGTTATTTGCCATTGAAGTCAATGTTTGTTTAGAAATTGAAATTTTCTTGGTATCTGTATTGGCTTTAGATACGGAAATGACCTTAGCATAACTTGTAGTATTATCTGTTGTATTTATTGAATCTTTGAAATTTTTAACTTCAAATCTTAAAGCAATATTTTCTTTAGTTAACTGCTCAATGGTATTTTTTAATTGAGTAATTTCAGGTAGGAACAATGTTTTAAACATTGATTCTACATTTGTTCGTATTAAATTAATTAAACTTTCATTTAATACATTAGCATTGTGTAGAACCGAAGCGGTTTCATTGGAACTCATGTTTTCACATAAATTACAACACCAATGTTCTATTTCACTACTAATATTTAAATGATTTAACTGTTCAACACTTATATTTAAACATTTTGCATGGAAACTGTTTAAACAATTTCCTTTACAATCAATAAAATCCTCATACCTTGTAATAGCTTTTAGACACTTCTGACACTTACGCGCCATACTACACTACTTTTACTAGTACTTTTTATCATTTCTATAAAAACAATTATAATATTAAACAAGATTATGGAGCAAGTGAAAAAGATTTGTATCAAAAATGTAAATTAAAAAAAAGAAATATTTTTTTATTTAGAAACCGACATATAAACAATTTACATTGTTATTGTTTATTTGGTAACTAAAGAATATTGTGATCTAAAATTATTTGTAGATTGATTTTGATATATTAGCAATCAAGAAACAATAGTTTAAGATGCTTAGAATTAGTTGTTTTTACAAGAAATAATAGCAACAATAGTACTCGGCGGGTAGCGCAACGTGATTCGGAGCACAGCTCTCAAGCGCTTCAGGCCATGCTCACCATGTTATTAGTCTTCTTTATTGTATTTTCGTTTGAAATAAGTTAACAGATTTGTTCATTATACCGATAATAACATTACATTAACAAATACGCAAATTATTTTATACTTAAAACAATGTACATTTTTGTAGATCAAGAACAAATTTGGAGAATTTTTGAATTAAAGATTTTTTAAATACATTTATTCAATGAAAGTAAATATTATGATGTTACAGAATAACTTTAAACATATATACAATACAACAAGCTAAGATATTTATCGTAAAAGGAGTAAAAATTACAGTTTCTTTATTTTTGCAGTTTTACTTAGTTGTACATTTCCATGTAGGTAACATCAAAAATACAGTAATGTCAAATTCCTTATTTTTCAGGCAATTAAGGCTAAAATTGGACTTGTAAAAAAAATTTAAAATACAAAGGACCAGCTAAATAGAAATTGTAACTTAAAAATTTACACAAACTATGCAAAGGTCGAAGGTTAAAAAATATAGTCCTTGTGGTACAGATATAGCTTATTCAGATATCTTTTAAGTGTCAGTCCAAATTTGATGATTATCCATTACATTACCTCTCAACATTAAGAGAGTGGGTTTTAATTTTTGCAATAACCCTTAATATCTTAAAAGTGCCATATGTTTAATGTTAAGAATATCAGCAGATTTAACAGGAACTAAACGATTTTGTGTTTTATCATTTGAAGAAGTTTACGTATCCAATAAAATTGACTTTGGTAATAAAGAAGAACAAAAAGTAGGACTTCATAAATCTTGTGAAACAGTAATGGCCCGTGAATTGATTCTCAACTGGAAGCAACCCTTGTATTATAATTTTGATTAACCAATGAAAAAAATATTTAAAAAAATCATATCAAAATTGTATCTCGCAAGATATGTAGTTCTTGCTGTTGTTCGTGACATGGAAGTAGCATAATTGCTTTATGGAAACAACTAAACGTTGGATATGATAACAACACTTTTTTTCCGCATTGGTGTAGAAATTCTATTGGATTTTTGTGCTAGAAGATGTTCCGTGCAAGGAATCGTATGATTGACAATAAATTTATTGTACATAATATTGTTATTACGACTGAGTGCTTTGAAAACTTTCTTTCAATTTCTGGTTCTGGTTACAATTTATTTTCATAAGTAATAGACCGGGATCCATGAAGAAAATCATATTATGATTTGCCCTAAGTCAAGGCTCTGGGAAAGCATTTTGCACCAATGGTTTATAATACATGTTTTTGTTTGGGAACAGTGATACTCATATTACGTCAATGCCATACCGATACGGCGACGGGAAATGTCCGCCATACTTGTCAAATCGTGTCACTTTTTTCGATAAATGGTGGAAATTTGACGTTGCCGTACCGGTATGGCTTATTACATTTCAGTATCTTGTAATAACGTAAGTTAAATCAAATTACAGTAATTAAATTGATAAAAATAGAACAACCTATCAACATGACAATGTTTTGTAATAACAATTATCGCAAACGTCTTAAAGACATTGAGTAGTAGTAGAATTGAGTTCGATATTTGTATATCTGAGTATGAGTATATGAGTATAAAATGACCTTGACACTCTTCTTAATAGGTTGGGTGTAGTGTTTTGAAATGTGTTCCGGCTACTTTACTGGGTGTTTTCTGGTGTGGTGGGAGGTTTTTGATAAACGATTTCCTTAACGTAGCCCCACAACAAAAATTAATTTAGTCAATTCGGGTGATCGAGGAGACCAAGCAATTAGCTCTCCTCTTCCAATACACCGATTTGGAAATGTTGTGTTGAGGTGGTTCCACACTTCTAATTAAAAGTGTGAAGCGTTCTTATCGTGCTGCAGCCTCATTCAATATCTCGTAGCTATTGGTAAACTTTGACATAAATTTGGCAATTGATTTACAAAAAATTCCATTCAAACGTACGTTAAAAAAGTGAGGACCAATAATATGTTCAACAACAATTTTCCCCCTCAAATTAATTGACCACCTGTGTTGCCGATCTACCTAACAAAAAACCCTTGGGTTGTGGTCGGAGTAATATATCCAATTTCACAGATTGTTTTTTAAATGTACCTTCGATTTTTATTAATTTTAAATTAATAATTAAAAAATAGTTCGTGGGGATTAAACCACAAATTTCCTATGCGTAACAGTCCAGATCTACCGATATTACACCACAATTTTATTTTTGGGCTATGCTGAAAAATAAAGTTTATAACACAATGAACGTTATGCCAAAATAAGACAAACATATCAAGAAATCAGCATTCCTATAAACTTAGACAAGGAGCTAGACCGAATAGATAAATGTTTCTATAAGTTATTATAATAGACAGAGAACTATTTGAAAAAGATCACATCTAATTGCAGTTAATTCATTTTGTGTTACGAATATTATTTTAGAATATTTTTTTTCTAAATTACCATACAAAATAATTATTCAGTGTTATTTATTTTATTAAAGTGTTTGAATACATGAAACTATTAAATTAAAAATTTATCAAATTTTTACTTTTCACAGCGACTAGTTAACAAATTAAAGAATAAACTTGTAATAATTCTGAGGGCACTCCAAATCAATGAAAAAACCTAAAATCTAAATTTTGTCATTAAAATCGGTATAATGGTTTAAAAAAATATTTTTACTAATTTTTGTAATAATTTTGTATCTCTAACACGAAGCTAAATATTGAAATCTTTTAAATATCAAAAGTATGCGGTTACTTTCATCTTAAATACGACACTAATTTTATTCAAAACTGATGAAATTTAAGAGGTGCGTATACTGTCATTTTACTCACGTCTTATGAAATAAGATGAGGAGTTATGCGACGGTTTTCAAACCGAAAATTTTAACACCCTTTATAATGAACCAAAAAAATTTAATGTCCGACGGCCGGGCGGCCCTCTGTCGGTATGTAAACAAGATTACAAGCAATCCAGTAGTCTTATTTTAATGAAACTTAGTATAAATGCATTATTTGTAATTTCAAAGATTTGGTTAGATTTTGGCCATAATCTATGTATCTAAAAGAGCCGTTAACCTACACAGATTTTTGAATTTTTATAATAATGGAAAAAAAATTTATTTTACACATTTTTGTTTCATACAAAGTTGTTTATAATTTAATTATACACAACTTTTGTTTAAATTATTTTTGGTCCGATAAGTAATTACTGAGATATAACAATCACGTGACGCTAATTATTGTAACAATATCTCTACCAATATCAATTTTACAAAAAGTTGAGGAAAAAAAGTAGTTGGAAATTCTATTGTATGTAGCTTTTGTTTGAACGAATTTTTCTAAAACGCAATATTATTTTTGCTTAACGGTGCGATAAACGTTTGTTTTATATTTAGCAATATATTAGTTTAAAATTTTCAGTAAAAAAAATAATAATTTTTACTATGTAAATCTATAGACATAAATAAACCAGTGTCGACAAATATGAAATTTGTACTATTACACTTAGGATATGAAGATAGAATGTTTTAATGCAATTTCATCGGCTTTCATTTAGTAGTTGATAGTTTTAAACTCATAAAACATAAAGATAAATTTAATCTGCTTCTGTCAGAACCACAACAACTTGAACCTGTTTCCATGCTAAATCCAATACGTCCTAAAGAATATACTATTTTAAAGTGGTTTTATTTCTTAATTATGTTTATACTACAGAATTAATTTGGCATGGTGGTCACCAGATTTTAGTGACGGATTAGTAATTTAGATGAATGGATGCAACAAATTAGTTCAATATTAAGAATAAAGCAGAAAGTTGGGCATTTTAAGCACTCGATCTAAATTGTTAATGAACGGTTTCTTTTCACTCATAAATCTTTTATTTTTTGTTTTAGAAAGGGTTACATCGATCGTCATTAATACGCATGCTCATTTTTCATTAATGTAGAGAGATAATTACAAAACGAGAACAACTAATTTAATTATGCATCAAAAACAAAATTGTAAAATAGCATATTGAAAACTCTTTCGTTAACCTTTATTGACTATGTAGAGTTTTATTGTATTAATGGTCATTAAAAAAATTTTTTTTTAAATACATAACATAACAAGAATAAATTGATAATACCTTGAAAATTATTCAAAACTGGTCGTCCAGATAATAGTCCCGAGAACAAAGAAAAACTATACAGCATTGGAAATTAAAACAACTGTAGCCGTAAACCGGTTTTTGCACACTTTATTCTAAGAACACTAATTATTTAACAAATAAGCGTTGCAGTATCTATGTTATCTCGTGCTATCGTAACGCGTCCGACAATTTGCATTAAAGTAACTTTGTCGACAGATATCTGTAAACGCTTACTTGGTTATAAGAATCGAAAGATTGACTTTTCTAACTACTTACAATGTCTTTGTGGCATGTACATTTTAATGTTATAACTACCTCTAAAACTGACAAGCAGCTACCTGATTTTTCTTTTTGCGCGTTTCTCTGGTAGTCAGAACGTAGAGGAGTACAAAAGGATTGTAAATTTTATTTACTCATGATAGTCTTAAATAGGTATGTCAGAATATGTTTTATCATAACAAAGAGAGTTTTCTGACATGATTACTGTTGTCTAATTTTTGGTTGATCCATTGTAAAATTGTATTCAAAATTTCTATTGTGAATATTCGAATTCGGATATAGTATACCTATTTAGGTTTTTAGGCTTACTTTTTAAATTAAAGGTTAGAATTACGAGAATAATATTAAAGTGACAATAAGTTCAAAATGCGTTTAGTCTCTTTGGAGCAAAATGAATGTTCTGATGATATATATTTTTTGACACCTAAATGAATTTTATTTAGACTCACAATTGTCTCTTTAACATCTTATTCATTTTGTGCTAAATTTTTAATAGTTTTAGAAAATTTACCGCGCGGTCCTCGATCTTCAAACATCCATTATTCTCATTTTCCCAATATTTGAGGTTAGGAACGAGATTTTGAAAAATAGTTTTCACTGGCTTATTTAGAATTGATTTGGCTACTTTATCATAAAGAAGAAGTCATATCATTCTATTTGATTTTTTTGGTTTTTTTTTTAAATTTGGATTATGGTGTTAAAACTAGCCCCCTGGCGGAGAGGATTCAACTAAATTAACTATGTTCTTATTGCTTAAGAAATGCTCTTTTCAACGATACCAAATTTGTTAAAATCGGTCAAACCGTTAAGAAGTTAAAGCAGGTTATTGCAAAAACAATTGAACACCCCCGCCATCTTTGTTTTTGAAATAACTAAACTTTTGTTTTACAAAAATGATAGATAAACTGGTTCTCTTTACAAATGTGAAAAAAACATTTTTTGTTTATTATGCAAAACATAGAAAATGGAATTTAAAAATTTAAGATGACAGTAACGCTTTCTGGTGGTCATTTTTAAAACTTGAAAATATTTTCCTGCGATTCTTCATGGCCGATTTACCTAATATTTTTTTACACCAAAGTCATACGACGAACGGTTCCCGAGATATGGCCGAGGAACAGTCTTATTGGGTCACCCGGTACATTGAAAGTTTTCAAATTAGCAACAATATGCATCATTAAATTATTATTATTAATAATATTAAAACAATACTCTTTATATTATTTTTTCGATGGTATACTTTATACATACATATATACCTATAACACAATGTACAAACATATTTGTTTTCAAATTAAGATCTATTCCTTCATTTGCCTGCTGCTATGTTAAGTGAATTAAAATAAGAACCATTAGAATTATTAGCACCAGAAAATAGTTAATTAATCTTTACTTTAAATAAACCTTGTTGAAAACTGAAAAATACCAGACTTTTTCAGCTCCGTTCTAGCCAATCCTATTGCTTCAAAGTCGTTTTAAAAAAACATCCCACTTTCAGAAACAATCAAAAAATTGAAGACAAACAGGATTTTAAGAATATCTAGGAATGTAAAAAAAATCCAATTAACCTAAAATATAGAAACTGTGGCAAATATCCACCATGAGTACTTAAATTATACAGGGTGTCCAGTAACTCTACGACCAAACTTCGCGTAGTGATTCTAAACCCAAAAATAACAAAAATATAAACCTAGGTCTGGAAACGCTTCGTTTAGGACCTACAGGGTGTTAAAATTTTTTATTTTTCTCGTTTTTTTGCAATATTTTGTAACACTTATTTATTTAGTTTTATTATTTATCTCTCCATTTTACTTCTTAAATTCAAAGTTAAAGTAAAAATGCTAACATACGGTACTTTGATTTTTAATTCCAATTAGCTAAGGATTATAGGGAATTAAATTAAACTGTTCATCAACCAATATCTCGAAAACGGTTAATCTGAAGAGCATCGACCAAGTATACCTTTTTTGTCAGAACTTTCCCTGAAAAGGGAACAAACTAATTTAAATGTAACGTCAATATACCGAGTTGTAAAAAGTTATGGTCAATTAACCTTTAGTATACCACTGTAGATGGCGCTCTCTGCAAGCTGCATCAAAATCAATAAAATATTTAAGTTTCTCAACCACAAAAACCCCCTTGTCCCAAATTTTAGAACTGTATTTAAATTTATTTGCAAAATATCGCAAAAAACCGAGAACAAATACACCATGTAAGTCCTAAACGAAATGTTTTCAGACCTAGGTTTATATGAACTTTTTTTCTTATTTTTGGGTCTAGAATCACTACGCGAAGTTTGTCTGTAGAGTTACTGGACACCCCGTATAATTGAAAGGTTACTATATCTTAAGTATCTCATATTTAATACAGAAAATAATGAGTTGTTATCTTTTCATAGACATTTGCTAAAACGTCATAACAAATATAGGCACATAACTGTTGTGTGTAATTCAAATTTCACTTCGCGAAACAAAATTGCTATTTTGATTCATCCATTAATTTATTCGTACGGTGAAGTTGTGTTTTTGTGTGTACGTACTTTATTCCAACATTGATAGTTGGATAAACTCCAAAAACTTTATTGACGTTTTTGTGTTACCATTAATATTCATTAAATACATAAACAAAATAAAATTCAGCTTTGTGCAAATTTACATGTTAAATAAAATTTCATATTAAAAAAACAAGGTTGAAATCGATAAACTATAAAACATACAATGTTGCTACAGAAATGTTATTAGGTTAAACTGTACAAATCATTAAACTCGATACCAGAAAACTTCTTTGGAAGCAGGCCAACAATAAGTTCACCATTTGTTTTATTTTAAAATGCATCACTTAAAAATATTTTAGCAACTTTCGAATATGGTTCTTAATGCAAATTATTTGAAAACATTAAACCCTAATTCTAAATTGTATAAAATATTTGGACAGTACTTTTTAAAAAATTAATCGTATTTTTATGTAAATTATATTAGGTAACAAACACCATTGCATAATTAAATACTGCTCCCTCTTCATAGAACATAATTGCAAAACTTGAACTGAGCCCTTGTGTGCTCAAGCTTCATTAAAATCTTTGTACATCTATTTACTTTCTTTGCCACATGTCAATATGTATATCGATTGCAGAGGAATTGTTTGATGTAACATATAATAGTTACAGTTGAATGCTTTTATAGACCAAATACTTTTACCTTATTCAAATCCAAATATTATGCCTACTGTTTTAAATTAAAAAGAAAGTAGAATTGTTTTATATGCAATAAACACTATAAATAATTTAATTTTGTTTACCTTTTGGTTTTAAAATTAGATTGATTAGTAGACTTCAATATGCAATCAAATATAAATGACAATGCACCAAATTGCAATTAAAATTTTATGTTAAAATTAATTTAATTATTAAAAATAATTTAGCGATTTTACAAATTTGGTAGGTATTGAAATATTATAAACGAAAAGTTGAATTGAAAAGCTGATGTACCGAAAATTAATTAAAAGCTTTATGTTTTGATTTTCAATATTGATGATTTCCTAACTAAGTAATTAATTAAAAATTAATTACGAAGTTGAGGTATCGTTTAGTCTTAAACAAACAAACTATTAACGAAAAGATATACAGACTACGTAAATTTTTTTCTATATAAATTAAGAGTAAACTGTACGGTTATTTATTGAAGACAATAAATAAGTATGCGATACCTTAGAAAATTGATAAACTTAATTTGAATAGGCGTAACTATACAGTATGTTGATAAAGAAATTTATTATACTGAGTGATTTTTCAAAGACGTCGAGAATAAATAGGATTTATTTAAAAAATTGTAATGTAAATTTTTATAAGAGAAATTGTAAGTGAAAATAAGATGACATACAACAATATTTAACACGAATGTTCAAATTCCACCCACAATTTGGCACTGCTCGTACGACTATAAACACTTTGTACGCTACGCTCAATAGCTACTAAGCTAATTATTTTCATTTCAACACAAATCCCTAATTGTAAGTCTATTACATTGTTTGGTCGATTAAAGTATAATCTAGATTTTAAATAACCCCATAAAAAATTTTTAAAGGGGTAAGGTGGGGAAGGGCACTTAAAACGTCTTCCTTGTAGAATTGTTTATAATTAAATATTCAAGTTCAAACTGACAAATTTAGAACTATTATTATTTTTTAAAACACTATCACTACATAAACTAAATCATAACAACAACACATAAAAATCTGACAGTATCTCCCTGCTATTTTTTTTTTACTTTGCGACCAATCTTTGAGTAAAATGTACATGTCAACCAGCTTTAATAAAACTCTTTAATAAAACTCTTGCAATACTCTGCTTTGTCTTCTTTAGACAAGTTGATCAAATGTCTAGGGGTACAGTAGGGAGAATGCGAGTACGCTTAATTTCCTGGTAGCTCATAATAGCTGACTTTAACTTTGCTAAAGAATGATATGCTGTCGTTCTCATTATTTCGTGTCTAACAAACAATTAAAATCATAAAAAACACTTAATGCTTCTTGATCTTCAATTGGGACAGCTTCAACAATAGCTAAATTCTTTTGACATAGGTAAAATAATAATAAAGGTGATTGAAGAGAATTGAGGGAGGTGCAAATGTAGCAACAGGTGCTGATACATGTCTTGATATCTTTCATCGTTGGCAATGAAGACTACTACGGGTGAATTTCCGACAGTCTGTTCTGCTTAAAGGCCATACATAAGGTTGAGTTATAAGCTTGATGATTGCGTTAGCTCTAAGGTACAACGTTGAAAGCGATTTGCCAAAAATCTTTAGTAACAAAAAGATGTGCAATTCGGGTACGTCACCAAAGATTGAAGCATTAGTGCCAGAAATATTCAAGAGCTTAAGTTAGAGATTATTTTAACTTCTAAATGTTTTTTGAGATCTTTTTGGACGACTGATCGGCCAGGTGTGGTAATGATTGACGTCTTGTAGAGTGTTGAAAGATTTTAGGTATACCACTTGGTTGTGTCACTTCAGAAAATTGCTGAAAAAGTTTGTGGAATGGTGATAAACCTAAAATACTTTTGTGTCGCCACCTCATAGACAATTACCATCTACTCAGATTTATTAAAATAAATAATTTGTAGAAATCTGTAGCTTTTTCAAATAATTTTTGTAGACTTGCGTTCGAGCTACCCTACACTGATGAACCTCAAATAATACGAAACACCTGTATGTAGGTGCCGTTCGTAATTTTGCAATTTTGCTACTGTTTTATTCGGTTAGCTAGAATTTGATTTATTACATTAAAAATGCCATTACATACCACATATTTCTGCAAATTATTTATTTTGATAAATGTTTGATGTTCCACCCTTGACAAATAATCGGCTTGATGTTGAATATAGACTGCTGTCATCGGCCGACATCAACGACTGCTCTTGTTGTTTTCCGACTCTGTATCTACAAACGTACACGGTTTTTTACATCGTTTTGCTTGATTACCAAATTACCAAGCGAATGCAAATGCAAGAGTTTTTCAATCAATGATGTGAGCTTTTTTTCTAAACTTTCTATTCTAGATACACGGAATGATGTAGAAGTAAGCTTGATAACTTCCGAAATAGTATAAAACGGTTCACACACTTCAGCGACAGAATCTGCAACCTTCGCACTTTAGTCAAGTGGGAGAACTTTTTGAACCGCAAGTATTGCTTGTATGTGTTTAGATAAACGTCTCATTCATATTGTTTGCAAAACCCAAACATTTTTACCTGCCAAACTGCAAAAGTGACGTAGGAATTATGCTAGTTTTCGGTCTCCCAGTGATTCATTTTCCAACAGAAGACGTGTGCTTTGCTCTTGTGACACTTAATAAGTTCTGATTTTAATAGTTCGTATGATCTCTCGGCTTTTACGTTTTCTTTGGTGCTGTTTCATTGGGCATTTTAAATGACGTAGGTCACCAATTTGTAGAATTATTTATAATTAAACCTTCTAGTTCAAATTGACAAAATTAGAACTATTATTATTTTTTAAAACACTGTTACTATTTAATAGTTATTTATGATACAAGTCGACTAAACAGTCTTTAAGAGCAAGGTCGGATTATAAATGCAAGTCTAAGACGAGCATTTAAACAACCTAGCTCATAAATCTTGTTAGATGACGCATCACATACAACTTTTTTTGTAATACCAGAGATTTACGCTTTACTTTGAAAATCAAAATATCAAATTCAAAGAATACCACTGATTGTCATAAATTAAAGCAATTGTCAGTTTTGGGTGAAAAAATTTGTTTTTACCGGTATTTGTATTTATGATACTACTCTCATAAATGGTTATCTACTTAGGATGTCCGTTGCTACTTAGATAAATAAGGAATTATGAGCTGGTGTTACAAAAACAAAATTATAACAAAAACCAATAAGAATTAAGAAATAGATTACATTCCCACCTCCTATCCATCTTTCAGGAAATGTAGAGACAAGACATTGACGGACCTCTAAGCCAAAGTAAGATGCAGCTCTATTTTGTTACAGCCAAATATTTTGATAGAGTACATGACCATCTGCTCTATTGAGAAAAAACCACGTTAAAATGCAAAAACTAAAAATTTTAGCAGCAGTTTAGTTGGTTTTCTTAACGAATTGAGAATCTAAAAATAGTCTTACAATGATTTCTACCCACACATTTAGCTTGTCTTTGTTGACTGTGTGGTTCTTGTGTCCAATAGAAATTTTGGGTTAACCAATACCTACAATTATGGCGATGTACTAAGTTTGGATGTTCATCAGAGAGTAACATTAATTATTCACAAATGATTTAACTTGGTATTACTGGGGATGTAGGTTACTTAACGTTGCTCGTCGTCTTAAGCAACCTTAATGCTTTAAATAATAATTTCGAAGGACCTTATATTTTTATTATTATTCAAAGACACAAACATACACTCAAAATGATTAATTATTAAAATACAAATATACGTCTTTACTCAATGACGAATATATTGCTAGTGCTTACTACTACTTAACACATAAAAATTGAAAAATAATTTCTCCCCGACCGGTACAAATTAGAGGTGGGGATGTAAACCCTGTACAGTACTAAACAGGAGATTTGAGGTCGACCAGTCTCTCTAAACTAGGCAAAGATTTTGCAATTTACATTTGGTTGTCTGTCAGCACCGGTTTGGTTAAACAGATCCCACCCTTCCGCATGGGGTCATAACCTATCATCTTATCTAACCATCACTAATACCTCTATCTTTTTACGTTCATTTCTTTTCAATTAAAACTATTGATACATTTTCGTAGATTTTATTAAAAGTCACAATTACTGTTTGTGAAAATGTTAATATACAACAGTGGTATTTTGATTTACAACTACAACCAAAGGCGAAAGGTGACATTTGAAAATCATTCAGTATAAAAGTTATGAATTTTGTTTCAAACTTTATAATCATACACTATATATTAAATAATACAATATCTTTTACATTTTTTATATTTTATGTAAACAATGAAATTATATCAAATTACCAACAATGTATTATTTCTCATTATGAAATGAGTACAACAAGCGTTTTAGTCTAAAACAAAATTAAAACTTACGTAGTTAAATGTTTTATATATAACAGTTGAAGTAGACAACTACAATAGCTAAAAAGCATACAGTTCAGCACTTCCAGCTAAAGCGTTAATGCAGGGCATAACTTTAAACGCCAACATGAAGTGACTATACAAAAATCGCATTAAAAATTGTACATTCAGACGTGTAAGATAAAACTTTTAAGTGCACAAAATAAGTTACCTACGATTAAATTTATAGCTTTGAGTTTAACAAATAAAACAAATAGGTTTTTTGTTACGTGTTTAGTTTTAATATAATGTCATTAGACGAGAGTTAATTAAAATACCACATGCTTTGAAAAAAGTTTTCCGAATTTTCCAATAAACTGCAATGCATCTACGCATTGTTCAATAATATATTGAGATGTTATTAATACTTTAATACATTATAATTAATTGCAAAAGGTCCGGTATTTACAACTCGTCGTTATGTTTGTTGTAGGGACCATGAAGCGCAAAACATGATGACTCGCTAAGAACATCACTAGCCTCTCCAGCACGGGAACTGGCACTCCCGGAGTACCTCATAGCGAAATATTGATCTTGCTCAAACTCCTATTCTTTATGCTTACCTACGACATCCCTTGGTCGAACTCTTCACTCTTGTATTTTCGCTCTCGACGCTATTAGGTTCCGAGGGCTAGGGAGCTTTATACTATTTCCGCACTAATTTCCTGACAACATACCTAAACTTGACAGGAGGTATAAAATGCAACTACAAACGGTTATGATAAGATGGACCAAGACACAGGTACACCGGTTACGGTGCACGGGAGGAATACCTCAGTACCGGCACAGGCAGAAGTTGTAGAGCAAGCTTCTCCTGGGTGGTTGTCAAGAAAACCGTGGAACGATAGTGGTGGAGGACCAGGCCACTATGTGTTTTACAGTATCTGGACAAACAGAAACGGAGGAAGTGATAGATCATTTTGTTAGAAGGAAATAAATGTATACCAAGAACACCACATTTAATGCGTTCTTTTTTGAAAGGGGAGCAAATGAACAAGTTAGGAAAGAGCAAACCGTATTGCAAGGAAATATCAGTTATGTAGAGACAACACCAGATACACCTTGGTGGAAGGATATGGTAGATCCATTCAAAGAAAGGACAGAAAACAGAAGGGGTAAGGACAAACAGGAGAGGCAAGAAGGACAAGAATGAAAATTACAAAATACAAAAAGAGGAAGGCAATCAAAAGTCCGATACAAATAGAAATCATAAAGGAGAGCTTTCCAAGCATAAGTATTAACAATTTAAACAAAAATATAGAAGAAATGTTAATATATAAAAATGAAAATAAAAGCGTACACAGACAGTTAAAAGAAAAAATAAACAAAACACATAACCCAATTAAAAAGATAACTAGAGAACATTTATACAAAAAAGAACTACAACAAAAATAAAACAAGAACTAGATTTCATAAAAAAGGAAAAAGAGAACAAGAAAAGAGAATATGAAAGAAAAATAGAAGAGATAAATAAAAAACAATATACTTTAAAAGAGAATTGAAACAACTGTAACGAGAGAGTGCAAAGGTGCAATGAAACAGACAAGGTCGATATAAAAACATGTAAGTTGGAATCATATGATAATTTTAAAAAATCAAGTATAAAGAGTAAAAGAAAGAAAGCTACATGGTCACGAGCGTGACTACAGAAGCACTAATGAACGGAGAAAATGAGATATATTTTATAGATATTCAAAAACGAAAAATCAAAGAGACAAGGAAATGTAATACTGAGATATCCTGAATTAGGTTTAGAAGTATTAGTTATAAGTGAAGAAAGCATATACACAATGACAGAACAAAATACAAAGTATAAAGTAGTAGAAGAAATAAAGACTAAAACAAAAACATAATAGTGATGTACTATGAGACAAAAATAAAAAGAAAGTAAAGAAGAAACTACATACAATCTCATAAAGAAAATCAAAACATAATACAAGAAACACCAAATAAAGAAATAAGTCTAACACTACCAGAAAGAATGGAAAGAAAAATACTAAGGAAAATGGCAGAGGCGATTTTCTACAACACGAAATGGAAAATAAAAATATAAGATATATGTAAAAATAAGAATTTGCATAATCATAACAAAAATAGAAATAAATAAATGGTAAACAAAAACAACCTAAAAAATACAGGAAAGAATAAAAGAAAAAAACAATTACTATAAGAGATATAGACGAACTGGCAAAAGAAGAAAATATTCAGCAAGCATTGACGGACAACATTAGGGAAAAAGAAGACGAGAAATTATTCGTTAAAACTATAATGAAATACAACGATGGAAGATAGTTGGCAATAGCAACATTAAGTCAAGAAAATGCACAAAAACTATTAAAAAGACAGAATAAAAATATGCCGAAGCATGTGCAGAGTGCAAAAAGGATGGAAATGGCAAGATGCTACAGATGTTGGAACTATGACCGCAAAAGATCAGAATGTTAAAATGAAGATAGGACAGGTAACTGCTTGAAGTGTAGAAAAAGGACACAAAAAGGTGAATACCAGGAAACTCCTTTTGCCCTGCGTGCGAGGAAGGAGGACATATTGTTGGAAACGGAAGATGTAAAATGTTTAAAATGGCATTCAGAGCATAGAAACAAAAACTAACACATATATAAAAATCTTGAAAATAAACGTAAACAGAAGTAAGACAGTGCAAGATTATATAGTAATAAGTGAACCCAATATTAAAATAGAACCAAAGAAAACCTATATATTAATGCCAAAAAACAACTGTGATATTGGATATAAGAAACATTGTGATATGCTAGTCATGAATGTTATGTGTACGTAGAAACAGAGCTTTACTTTATATATTCTATTTATATAACTCGAAACTATACTTTAGAAAGTTTTAAATATTATCTAGGTAAACTCCAAGAAGTAGCAAATAAAAAAAGAAGACTGTTATAATAGCTGGGGATTTTAACGCCAAAAACAGACTATGGAGAAGGAACGTTACAAACAGAAAAGGAGAGAGGCTAGAAGAAATGTTAAATTATTTAAACATGGTAGTGTTAAATGATAGAATTGCTCCCACATTAGTAAGAAGAAATGGTAGTTCATACATAGACATATACAACAGCTGTTAGTGAAAAGATGACAAACAAGGTTAAAATATAAAGTATTAGAAGAGGAGACCTACAGCGACCACAAATACATAGTGATGGAAATATATAGAAAAGAAAAGGAAAAGACCATGTGAAGATACGGGAGTATAAACAAAGAAAAAGTAGCAGCTAAACTGGAAGTCTTAATTCGTAATAAGGACGATAGTGCAGAGAAATTTAGGAAAAGCGCAGAAAAAGTTACAGAGACACAACAAAAAGGAAGAATAAAAACAGGACACAAATTACTCTACTGGTGGACAAAAAATTACCTCAACCGGTAAGAAACAAAAGAATAAGATACCAAAGTCGTGGCACAGAAATAGAAGAAGGAATGACAGACAAAAGTAGAAAAAAGAGCTAAAACTAGAAATTAAAAAAAACAAATGGAAGGAACTATACAACTATACTTATAACAATTATGAGTTAAGAAGGAAAAAAAAGATTTGCAAACAATTATTTATGATTAAAAATAAAGAAGGGAAAAAGATGAACGGCTATTATAACATTTGATGTACAAAACGCGTTTAATACAGCAGATTGGTATCTAATTATAAAGAAGCTAAAAAGAAAAATACATCCACATATTTGATTAACCTGATAACCTCATATTTAAGAAATAGAGACATATTAATAAAAACAAACTAGAATTGGAAGGAGTGGTACCACAAGGATCGGTACTTGGACCGATACTGTGGAATATACTATACGATGATGTTATGGAAGAAAATAACGGGGAAGACACACACACTCAATTTGCTATGCAGACGACATTGCATTAATGGTAACAGCTAGAAATAGTATGGAGCTAAAGTACGTAACAGACGGCAGTATAGATAAAATTATATGGTAGATGAAAAAAAACAATTTAATTGTAGCACCGCAAAAGAACGGCAATCAATCTACATAAGAAGAAAAAAAGGTATCATTTGACTACTTAAGTGTAAGATTAGATCATGGACTGACATAATGCGAACATGTAAAGAAGACAACAAATAAAACAAGTAAAGTGATGAGGGATCTGAACGCAATTCTGCCGAACGAAGCAGAAGCTAGTACTAAAAAGATGGACGCTGCAGATGGCATTACAATCAAGCGTACTGTATGTCGCACCAACGGAGACAAAAAAAAAGTGTGTAAGGTATATAGGACGGTGTCGACGGATGCAATTTTTGTGATTGCAGGTCTAATACCACTAACACTCTTAATTCAAGAAAGGACGAACGTATTCCACAAAATGAGTAAAACAAACAAGAAGAAAAACTAAATATACAAACAGAATGTATACCAGAAACAGTACAACAAATGGCAAGAGGCAAAAGAAGCCAATAAGGTAGATGGACGGCTAAACTTATAAAGGAAATATAACCTTGAAAAAACAGAAAGCACGGAAATTTAAACTACCAACTAACTGGACACGGGTGTTTTGGAAACTATTTACAATGAATTGGAAAACTAAATTCTAGCAAATGCTGGTATTGTAAAGAAGAAGACGATGCAAATCATACGTTTTTTTATATGCCCAAAGTGGAGAAAAAATAGAATGGTATTGAAAATCCATCTTGGGGGGGAAATTCGTACAGAAAATATTGTTAACATCATGCTTAAAAATAAAGAAAATTGGAAAAACATTAAACAATATGTGAATAAAATAATGGAAGAAAAAGAAAAAACGGAAAAGGAGGAGACCGTATAAAACTCATTATGAAAAAAGTTTATTTGGCAGGCGGCTGGGGCTTCTTTCCAGTGGAATCCAACACACCTCTCTGTTAAGAACAAAAAAAAAGCGTATTATCAAAGATTCTCTAAACCTCAAAAAAAAAAGATAAAAACGTTGAAATTTTTGCACGTTTTTTAGTTGTTTATTCTCTTTCCTGTGCATTGTAGAAAAAAAGTGATTATTACTGTAGAAGAGAAGATTTAAGACCATTTCATAACTACAGATTTTTCCGTACCGGTTATGGTTTTTTACATACAGAACATTTAAAATACGTTAATATACAAAAATACAAGATATTTTACTATGTATTTATTTTTAACAGCTTAAGTCAGCTTTTATTCAACTTAACAGTGTATTTTGCAGCGAGATGAAATAAATTTTAATTTAAATTTTTTTATTTTAAAAGTACTCAGGTGCAGAGTCTTTATTTGCATGAATTTGAGCAAGCCCTTGATCAGTGGGCATCAAACCCCTGTCCAGATCCTAGCCACATTTGTATTGTCTAGTAGGAATGTACTATAGGAATGGAATGTCTTGTGTTAGTGACAGTCGTGCAAGGTTTATTTTGCTGGTCATTGTACCCTTTCTAAATGATTGATTAAGAAAGTTATACAAATTTTATAAAAAATATCACCATGAGATGGATTTTTTGTAAACTCTGAGATTAATTAATAAATTATGACGGGGTCTCATATCTAGTAACAGCATAAATTTTTAATGGATCATATTAAACGAGAAGTAAACAAACAAAAATTAACGCACTACTTTGAAATGTTGATATAATTTATTTATTATAACAAATTCAAAAGAATGGTTTTAGATTATTAAATACAGAAAAAATGTAAACCTTCATAGAAAAAAAGAATTGATTGTTTTTTGTTTTTTAACGTTTAACAAAATTTTATTATTTTATTTGTTTTTTGTAGTTTACATAGTAGTGGGTATTTCCATCTCTACTACGTATACGGCTAGACGCTTTTTTGGACTTCACATAGGAATAGACTCAACCTCTTCTATTTTCGACAATTTTTAGAGTAAAACATAAAAAACAAACAAGTAACCTTAGCAACCTCCTAACATCGCATTTTAAATTTTACCAAACCTTAGAAGGATTTGTGTTTTACTTTTTGATTAATTTAAACACGATTTGAAATAATAATTTGGGCTTGTGGTTGTAAATAAAACTATCCACTTAAGAATATTGATGCTGTCTAAAACATTTTAAACAATAAAATATCATCAAATAAAAACAAAACATCTTTGGTAAATAGATTAATATAAATTGTAAAGTAAGAAATAATTGTTTTTATAAGCACTGTATAAAATTGATTATTAATTTAATCTATAAATAGTGTGAACAAGACTGATTAAAACTAGTACTGCATTCATACTGTTTTACTCAAACTCTTCAGTCCCGTAAACATGGTCCTTCGAGCATTTAACAACCGCGTAGACATGGTATATGCCCTTTGAGTTACAAGAGAAAAATTGAATGAAGAGTGTATTAATTCATTTGCATTCCATCAATTATATTATCAATAATCATCGTCGATAAAATATCGCGAAGTGATAAATTATATAAATTAGAAATTACAGTGTTTGAGTGTGAAATCATCGATCATAATGGAAACAATTCAGCAAATCAGCAAAGCCCAAGAAAAATTAAGGCAAGAAATTTCAAAGAATTTATAATAATATGAAAAAAGGATTCCTCGAGCAGGTAAACAGAGCATTATTTTTAAGAAAGAAGTTCAACAATTCAGTCGCTTTGGGAAGAAGCAAGAAAAATCACGAAGAATTAAATAAACTTAAAAGTGAAGAAATAGAGCATGCAAGTTACTTTCAAACTAAATATTTTAATCAGATTGCCGCAGTCTATAATGAGGTTGTTCAATACATCAATAAATCCAAGGAAGCGATTCTTGGAGATACAAATGCAAACCTTCCATGTCAAATAATGGAAGCGTTGAAGAAAAGCAAATCAAATTTCGTCAAATACGAGAACAAGAAATACGAATTGAGGAGTTCATTAACTCATTAAATTAAGCCACGATAGAATTGGAAAAGAAAACCAATCGAAAATTATCAGTGGTGGATCAAAGATATTGAGAAGCAATGGGAAGTTATTTTCAATTAAATATCAACATTAAAATTATGGAAACTGAGTTCAATCACTCTTATTTCATTGAAGAAAAGTTTAATAAAGCACGCAAGAGATTTGAGAAATATCAGAAACATTAAGTGCAACAACACAGATTAAATCAACAAGTTCGTCTCGGGTGAAACTTTCAGAATACAAATTCCATCTTTTCATGGAAAATATGAGGAGTGGACGACTTTTCAAGACATTTGGAAAAAAGTGATACACAAATAACGCAGGCCTTACGAAAACAGAAAAAATGCAGTATCTCAAAACTTACGTGAAAAAGGAGGCAAGTAAAACTATAAATCATTTTCAAATTAATGAAATCAACTACGACCCAGCATGGGAAGAATTAGCAAATATGTACGATAATAAACGTTTAACTCTAAAAAAGTTAGTAGAAAAAATCATGAAATTTCCTATTATAAATAGTGAATGCAATAAAAAATTAAGAGAACTTTACAACACCACAAAAGAATGTATGGAAGCAATTAGAGTAGTGGGAATTGATGTTTCATCGTGGGATCCAATCATCATGTACAACATTTCAAAAAAGTGGGATGCTAGAACAAATGAATTATATGAAGCGTCAATCAAAAATCCATTGAGATCCAAAATTTACAAGAAATGCTGACGTTTATCCGCACCAGATTTCAAACGCTGGAGGCTGGAGGCGAAAAAGAAGTAAAGAGAAGAAAAGAAATTTGCTACAAGTAACAGCTCATATTAAAGAAGGTAAACGTAGTTCTTATTGTTATTATTGTATTCTCACAAACCACGCGATCACTCAATGTTATAAATTTGTGGCATTGTCAGTCACAGATAGGTTAAAATTTATAAAAAATTTAGATTATGTTATGTTTGTATGCGGCATGACAGCTTTAAACATGCAGAGCTAGATTTGGTTGCGGCATTTGCAACCGCAGTCATAACACGCTCTTGCATCACGAATATAGCAAAAGGAGATCAACTTCGACGACCAAGAAAGATGAGGTCAAAACGAATAAAAAATTTAACAAAAAACTAAATAAAAATAAAGAAGTTACGAGCCACGTTATTCAAGACAACACAACAATCTTACTAGCAACAGTATTAATTAAAGTAAAAAATTGGAAAAATGGAACAGAGTATCTTCGGGCACTAATTGACTCCGGCTCGAAGGACCATGTTTACGCGACTGAAGAGTTTGAGTAAAACACTATGAACGCAGTACTAGTTTTAATCAGTCTTGTTACACTATCTATAGATTAAATTAGTAATAATTTATACAGTGCTTATAAAACAATTATTTCTTACTTTACAATGTATATTAATCTATTTACTTAAGGTATTTGACAATTGCTGGAATTGTTAGTATTACAAGTTTGCACTTATGCTGACTTGTTACTGTTCCAGTTTTATTCCTTACTACGGTGGTTTGTAATTGTATCTATATTGGTTAATGTGGGTCACTATGTTTACCTTCTTTTGTAATCAACTAAATTATATTATGAAATTACATATAATTATGATCTGTTTAATTTCCTAAATTAAACAAGGAATGCAGATACAAAATAAAAAGTGAAATAGATTATACAAGACGTATTTAGAATAGCACAGAAAACAGTTGGTATACAATATTTAGGAAATTGTAAAGTCTTCCACAATGAGAAGGGCTTTCAATAGGACTAGAAACAAAAACTACAGGTCCTTTTTGCCAACGTTTAAAAAAAAGGACCTGTAGTTTTGTTTATACTACTATTGAAAGCTCTTCTCATTGTAGAAGACTTTTATAATTCATTAATAAAATAAAAGAGTATTTATTTACTAACTTAATATTTAGAAAATATAGTTGTATATACTACAAAATGTAAAAGGAAACTGAATGTTGTAATTGAGAAACAAAAATACTTAGGCATAGATATCTGACATAGAGTAGGGTATGTATCCACATCCATTCTTTATAAATTAAACATAAACAACAGAAATAGCTTTACCTATATCTAATTTAAAACATGTACAATAAATATTCATTGAATTTTGAAACATTGGAAACAACATACTTTACGTTATTAACTGTCGAGTGCAAAATAATATTCTGAATATTTAATATAAATGTTTTTTCAATGGGGAATTCGGAATTTCGTTATGTAGGTCAAAATCATGACGTTAATGAATGTAATGTATATACGGAAATTTAAAATGTTTTTAGCAAAAACAGTAATGCACTTCAAAAGCTACGAAGAAACTTAAATGCAATCTATATTTTTTAGAGTTTTTCGTTTACACAAAGAGAACAACAGAAACTGTTAGATTTTGTTTTAATTTTCGTGAGTGTAGAGTACAAAAGCATATTTTTTTACACAAAAAAAGTTAAAAATAATAAACAATTATACTAATCATACGTGTCAATGCTTTTACACGAGATGTCGTAGGACACACATTTTGCTTAATAACAATTATGTTTTAACACAACAGTTAAAAAAGACAAAAAGCTTTAGGTTTCCAATAAAATTTAAGAACAAAGTTGAGCGTAATCAAGTTTAAACTGTTTTGAAAAGCTTTAACATTTTAGTAGACACTTAAAAGCGGTTTGCATCACAAACGCATTTGCTTTTACAATCTTTGAAAATAAATGATCACTATAAAGCGAATTTATTGTAAAGTATTCACACTTTATTTAAATTACTTCTTCGAGAAAAAAAACAATACTAAACAACTCTTTTCTGCATTATGAGATCTGAAGATTTATTTTCTTCAAATTATGCCCTATTATTTCTGTGAAACTAAAATTTGTTACCAAAAATTAACACAAAGGTGGATTATATTTTGTTCTCAAAAAGCAATTTCATAGACGAAGTCTAATTTGTTACTGTTATAAATTATTATAATTAATTGTGACTTCAACTTTAAATTTCCTGAATGTTTCGTGGGTGTTGCCTTTTTTAGCACCCCAATGTTTCATCATGTTCTCATTGCGTGTTGTTTGATGGCTTTTCTCTATCTCTATTATGTTTTAATGAAATCACCCTTCGTGTTCCTCATTTACTTAGGTAATCTAAATACATATAACAAATTAATAGAGTTGGCTTTTTCTCAGCATATCAATCAAGACATTTCTATACTTCATATGTAGTAACAACGATAGAAAATAGTGTTTTTAAACACCAAACATAACTTTTAAACAAATCTTAATTAATCCTCAGAATCTTACAAACAATTGCAACTATCTCGCCATTTTTTAAATTTATAATAAGTGGTGCGATCTCAACAATATCAATGTGAATTACACCACAAGTATGCAACTGTTCAGAGTTTGTCCATCACGCTCAACATGTTTATTGTAGTAAGTCTTAGTAATAATTGTATTTTTTTATGCAACTAATTATTTTAGTAAATATTGATATTATAATTCAATGTTGCTATTTAATAAACGAAATAACCATGAAATCTTCCATGTCGGTACAATTTCTTATTAAGATCAAAATTTATCTCTGTTTTACCCCATGTGCAGGAATAAAAACAGGACCACGTATCGTAACAAAATGAACAATAATAATACATGAACATTTTTAAAAAACAACAAAACAAATTAATTTGAATAAGAAGGATACTTAACATATTTCACAAATAAATTCTGGATTGTCATCTTTAGGTTCGATTCCAGCACAACCGTTGTGGGCCCATTTTCTGCATGTGATGCACTTCAGACGATTGCGAATAGAGTTCATCGCTATATAAACAGTTCGCTTCGACATCTGATGAACTATCACTTTCAGAACCACCATTTTGCTTAATTTAAAGGTATTTTCTTTGTTGTATCAAAGATAACAGGGTAAAGTGAGATGAAGGCCGACGTTTTGCCCAAACTTGTAAGGGCTTTTTCAAGGCTAAATGTTTCTTCGTTTGTTCGTTAATAAAATAACTGTGTGTCTTACTTAATATATTAAATTTAATTTTAATTGACACCATCAATCTTGATAACTTATTCTAAATTAAGTGACCTACACGATTTATGATCTACAATTAGCATTGATAAAGCTCTTACAAATTTAAGCAAAACGTCGGCGTTGAGGTTACTTTAGACCATTATTTTTTATACAACCTCCACCTAGAAGGAAAACACCTTTAAATTACACCACTAATTGGGGAAAAATACTCTTAACTGTAAATCATTTCACTTTTTCAGTTTCTGAAAATCCTTAACGAGTTTTTTGGGGTTTTTCCAAATGTAAATTTTCTTTTCCAACTTCTTTTAACGCAGTCCTAAGAGACCCTTTTTTCTTGCATTTTTCCTTCTAGCTCTTGCTTGTATGGAAACTCTGTGATTATTGACGTATTTTTATGATTTTTTAAAGACCATATTGTGGCAGTATATTTTGGGAAAGGGAAATTATGTTCAGGAGTAATTATAAATGCAGCAATAGACTTGTTACCAATGTATAAAGTGATATTTGCAGAACTTGTACATCCTTATGTGATGGGCTTGGCATTTATATGGGATCAACGCTTTGTTGAGGCTTTGGTCCTTGTAAAAGTTCAGTATCCTTTTGTACTGGTGGTAAGTCATTTGCTTTTAACATATTTTTTCTAGATCCCAGTAACTCACCATCACTGTCTGTATCCTTATTTGTACCATTCAGATGGGTTTTCAATGTTGATATTGGTTATTGAAGCGGCTAAAAAAATACGTTGGGATTTGTAGGCTCCATGTCCGTTTCTTTAGAAGAATTCATAGTGGCCGCTTTATAGAAAGCTTCAGCAATTAAACCAACAATATCTTCTTGAGAGACGACTCGTCTCGGATTAACTCGGAGCCCATTTCTTTACCTCTTCGGAGTAGCACGTACTAACATGTTTCAAAGCTAAGATTTTGATCGTTTTTTTTTCTTTTTGAAGAATTATCTTTTGATGGCACTTTCTAACTGAGGAAATACCATCTCGTCACAGTTAAATATTCGATCGGGAGAAAACAATAGTATCCTCCAATAATTATAAAATTTATTGACAACCACTTCATGAAGCTCCATTGATCGGGCAATTGAGACAGATTCCGTAACTCTGATGCTTAAGTTTGTATTCCTATTCAAAAAACCTTTAAACCAATCTACCCCAGCAAGTTTTTCTTCCTTGTTAAAATTATGCAGAATGTTGTTCATTTTTCGCTAATTGAATTGCAAAGCTCTTAACTTGTTTTCCTGTTAAACTATGTAATAAAGACTCCATTCGTAAGATGTAAGCAACTAGTTCTTGTTTCTGCTTGGATGTTTTTGCGTTTTCTCTAAAATCCGTATTAAATATTCTTTCAAGGGTTATCTAGGGAATGTGAAATTTTTATTTCAGTGTTGGCTAAAGCGTTTATGGCCGCCTGCATGTTCTCATCTCACCAGGTTTGTCGCACATATTTGCAAACCATAGTTAGTACTGAAATTAATAAAGAACAAATTTTAATACCATAACTATCTGCAATCAATTATTAAATTTATATAGGGGCATAAAGGGGAGTTCGTCATTTTTCCCAGCGCAAAGCTCGCCGTTTTGCCCCATTAACCAACAAAAATGAATAACTAACATAATACCTGGCTAACCTCAAATTCTCAATAAAGCATTTAGAGCCAGAAAATAAGATGATTATGTTACATTCTAAACTAGGCAGTATCAATCCAAAATTTAAAACAAGCCAATTAACAAGCAGTACTTACCGTGTAGTTTTTTTAACCAATCGAACAATTTTTATTAACCCGACATTCACCATTACTGCACAAACTGACACTGTAGCTTTTGTAGGAGCACGTTTGCTAGCAAAATTACATACCGCAGCAAATAGCGAGAGATGATGCTGCATGTATTGTTTGAAAATATCACATCCCCGTTTTGCCTCAGGTTTTTTTTTTTTTTTTACCATTTTTTTATGGCCTAAACTGTCCCATTAATTTTCTTACGTTTGTTTTTTTATAAATGGTAAGTGTAACTCTGCATCAGAAATAATTTTATTCCTATTTTCGGCATGTAATACTATTAACCCATATGTGCAAATATACTCATTATTTACTGCAGCATAGTAACACACCTACATTAGTTAGGTACTTTAATTCTATAAAAAAATAATTTACTTTTACAGGAGTGGTGTCATAACCATTAAGTCGTTTTTTAAGGTAACGTTTCGTGCATGTCTATGTACATTTCTTCAGGTCACTATTTATTACAATGAAAAATACAATAATAAATTAACACCTAGGTAAATAAATACATACATTAAACAAACAATTCGATCGGACGAATGAATAGTGTTGACAAGCATGACTAGATAATATTTATATAATGAGAATTTTTGTTTCCTATTTCATTTTACCGATTAAATATCTATAAATCATGTTTAAATTTTAATATCTCTGTAATTAATGTTGTTATTATGTTTGATGATGTATATCATTTCAACTATTAACCGTTTTTTTTATAGTTTTCGTCCACATTTAAAATTGTAGGATTAAGAAAATCAAAGTTATGTCTCATCTGAATATGGTGATTGGCTAAAGCAAATTCAGATTTTCTATTCTTACAATCATATTTATGTTCTTTATCTTATTGCTAGTTTTTTTGTTTAGTCTGCCCATAACATTTATTACTTTATATAGAAGCCATATTGTTGCCATGATCGACTGACTGTCCCATTCTAAGATATTTATGTTTTATCTAATAGTATACAAATTGATACACTCTCAGTTGTTACGAATTTATTTTTTAATCTAATTATTTTAATACTACATCTAGTTCGTCCATCAAACCTTTTTGCCGTTTGAATCCAACATTTGTTAGTACAGAGTACGCGTTGACATAACTGAATCGTTAAATAAATTGTCCTGTGTTACTTTTACAGTAATATGTTCACATGGAAAAATAAATGATGTTAAATATTCAATGTAAATTATTAGCATAAATACACATTTACTTTTCATACATTCTATTGATCATTCTCCGAATAACAGTTTGGTAAAACATTCAAGGGCAGATTGTATTATCCATTTTTATTATTTGCAAAATAGAATTAACTGTTGACATGCTTATATTCAAAGCAGCTGTTAGATGCTGCAATAAAACAGTTGACACAAAACGTAAAGTAGTATCTCTTGGATAACTTTTAGTGGTATAACAAAATCTCCATTATAACATACCGATTTAAAATATTTTATTAAAGACTCAAGATATTCCTTTCTTCGTTTTCCCAAATGTCGTGGAATATGCAGCACATATCAAGGTCAAAAAAGTCAAAAATTAAACATTTTAGTACTGCCCACATTAGTTAAATGTTCTAACTGGTAAGCCTCCTCATCCTACTCGCAAAAATAGTTATTGCGCTTGTTTTGTTTGTAAGACGAGTTAAAAAATTCTCACTATCACAAAGCTAAAAAGAAAATTGCGTTTTAGAAAAAAAATTTCAAGCAAAAGTTATTAACAAAAGAATTTTCAACAACTTTTTTATTGTATAATTGATATATTGGTGGAGATATTGTTACAACAATTAATTTCACGTCATTGCTATATCTAAGTAATATTTTGAAAAAATTCAAAAAGGGGAGGAATAGACTGAAAAAAAGATTGTATACAATTAATTACAACAACTTTTTTTTAAAGCAAAAATATCTAAAAGAACATAATATTTGTAATATTTAAAAAAAAATCGAAAACGGAATCTGTGTGTTAATTTTCTTTTAAATAAGTTACGACCAAAATCTAATCAAATTTGCAAAATTATAAACAAGGCGCACGTGAAAAGTTACATAAACATCGGACCAGTGGTTTCCTTGATACCTTGTTTACATACGGACGACCAGTCATCAAAAATTAAATTTTCTTTGTTTCATTATAACATACTTCAATCCGTCAGAAAAAGTGAAAAAAAGGAGTGTTAAAATTTCCAGTTTGGAAACTATCGCATAACTTATTTATAAAATGTGGAGTAAAAATCGATCTTGTCTCGTTCAGCATCTTAAACACTTGGCACTACTTACTTAACACCTACTGTCCTATATCCAATTTTGTTTGGTAGCCACATTGAAATTGTCTCTATTACACAAATTCACATAACTTCCATGCGATTATCTTACAGATACTTTAAACGAATTGTCTCTATTGTTATTAATAAACGGAAAAGTTTTCAAATTTTCAATATTCGTAGAAGTTAAATACGACATTCATCGTAAGACACTCTGTATATATTCATTAATATTGTAAAATGAAACATGTGTGTAATGTTCACAAATGTACCAAACTTTTTTTGTTAAATAAGTTAACCTTTCAATCAATTTCAACTTGGGACATGGTCTAATAGTAAATCTAATAAAGATGATCCTAAACAAATATTTTCTTGTATTAACTGAAAATTGTCATAGAAACTTTCTCGCCTACTTCTTAAACATTGCAAATAGATTAAAACAGTATTGGTAAAATAAAATTAAATCACATATTAAAATAAAATGTTGTTAAAATTATCACTTATACAATTCGTTCAGGTAATGTTGAATTGTAATAAGATTAAACCAAAGATTAAACGTACCATTTGTAAGGAAAATAAAAATTCATTTTTGTAAATGTGAAAAGCAATACATATTTTTAAATACCATTTATTAAAAGTTTTCTTACATAATTGAACATTTTTGAAATGGAAAGGCCGATAATGTAAAAATTCAGGATTTCACGGCCAGAGTCATTGTTCAAATATAAATATTTTTCAGAATTGGACCATGTCAAAATGGCAACATCCCAGTTTTATATAAATTAACCTTTACCGGGTATTATATTTTTGACAGTTGGGGTTCTAGGTTTATTTAAAGATAGAAAGTTGCGATGTGTACTACTTTTTTGTAAAACTTAACAATACTCCACCAAAATTTTCATATCCTTCTTTTTTGAGTTAGCGGTCAAATTGAAATCAAATATTATCGAAGAAGTTAAAAAACATTCCTATATAACTTTTTTTCGTAGAATTCCTTTGTTCACTTTTAGAATAGAGCCCAGTGGCGTAGCTATAATAGAACAGTTTGTGGCATTGCCACAGTACCCCGGTTCAAACTGCGATTATTTTTATTTAATTTTAAAATTATTTTTGTTTATACAGAGTGTTTTATAAAGTGCGACATACCAAACTTATATTTTTTTTAAATGGAACTACCAATTTTTTATTACAAATTTGAATTTCTTGACTTTATGCATTATACATAGTGTTTAAATTGTAGGGTTTTCGCATTATTTTACTTTTTATATTTATTTTTCGATAAAATTTAATAACTCAGTTATCCTGAAATTTATCCATCTGCGATTTTGCATATTTAATATGCATTACATGTCTAACTACAGCTGGTTGTTCACTTTTCCAACTTCGCTTGGTTTTGATTAATTAGTTATGTACATTGAACTTCCTGAATTCATAGATAACTTTGATTTTTCAAATGGCACCACGTAATTTTTATGTGCCTTGAACGTAAATCTTACCATTAGAATGGCTATGAAATTCCACATTTAAAGGACATAAAAAATTAGTAGTGCCAGTTGAAAAATCAAGTTATCCATAAATTTAGGGAATTCAATTTAAATAATTGATTACTCACAACTTAACAAGGTTAGAAAGGTGAACAACTAGCTTTAGGTAGCACATGTAATGCGCATTAAAGCTAAGAAATTGCAGTTAGATAAATTCCAGGATAACTGAGTTATTTAATTTTTTCGAAACGTCAATTTTTCCGAAAAAAGTGCAATAATGCAAAAATCCTCCATTTTAGACACTATGTATAATGCGTAAAGTTATATTATAATTTCCCAAGGAATCCAAATTTGTAATAAAAACTGGGTAGTTTTATTTAAAAAAATATAACCTTTATATGTCGCACTTATATGGAATACCTGGTATAATAGAAAATAATTTTATCTAGTGCAGCTCATTGATTTGGACAACTTTCATTGCAAAAGTGTTTTCTAACACCCAGTATATGTGTATAAGAGTCTATGAGCATTTTATGGTGTTTGTTTACTTATACAGGGTGTATGACAAATACATTTTAACTATAGAATCCTGAGCTCAAAATATTAGGACTTAACCAAATATTTCCAACTATTTAGATACAGCCTGTATAATTTACTACAGGAAAGGGTAAATAAAACAAGAACGTTAAAGAAGTCTACGTAGTGGTCGTTCTTGATTTCTTAATAAAGGCCACCTGGATGGATGAATGAATTAACGAGTTTCTATTGGGCATCTGTTCTTTCACTCCTCAAGAAGCCCGCTACGTGGAGTTATACAGAGTGGAACAAAGTCTGGAAAAGCTCAATTATCTCACAAATGGGTAGTACAGAATTGTACAACATTTTTGGGATAAGTATATTTGGGATACGAAGATTCCAGATTTGACATCTGCAATGCTGCCAGATTTACCGTTTTTCTGGATATTATTACTAACTTTGTTTTTTTAAATAGATCACCTCGTATATTGTATCATTGTTGGAATCTCCCCTTCAATACGAGTTCAACCATAATGTAACACTCAATATTTGATAAAGTACAGGAAGGTCTTAAATTAAATAAAACTGTCCGTGCAAAATAGAATTCAAGTAATTAAATCTGGCAACATTGCAGATATCAAATTCCTGGGAATCTTCGTATCCCAAAAATATACTATATCCAAAATGTTGTAACATGTTGGTACAATTGGCGTACTACCCATTTATTTGTAAGATAATTGAGCGTTTCCTGACCTTTGTTCCACTCTGTATAATAAATTAACAGTATAATATTATATGCATTAATAATTGTCGCGTATATTCATCTTGATTTAAACTTTTTCAAAGATGTAGATTACTTACTTATATAATATAAAAATGACTTCCACAACAAATAATGATAACTGTTTTTATTTATTTTTTTATTGTTCAGGTTCAGATTCACGGGCCACCACTAATAACTTATTAAAAATTTTAGGATAGTATGGAACGGTATAGATTAAGTATATTTATTACTTAGAGGTATACCTAATATTGTTTACTTATTCCAATAATTCAAAAATGGCTAAGATCTAAAAGTGATGCACAACAACAAATATAAAAAAGATCAGCTGGAACCTACAAAAAGATAAAATAATAATTCAGGAAATCTCTTCAAATATTGATCATTGGTTTCCTTGTAGGAGACGATTATAAAAATGTTTAATTTTGGACAACGGTTTTCTCAAACCTTAATTAATTTTTAGTTGTCGTCAATCAAGTTCTTAATTTAAAATATACATGGCACATTAACACATAGATATATGTTAATTCAAGCCTGAAGAAGCATTCACACAAAGATGGCGAAACGTTGCCCAAAATTAAACATTGCATTTTTATAAACCTCTCTTACAAAAAAACAATAATCAAAATTAAATTTAAATTGGGAGGGATAAAGAAGTATAATTGAAATTTCTTCAACGTGAGTCTGTGGAGACCTTTCTAGTTCTACAGCTTTAGCAAAAAATTCAGCAAGCACTTGTGACTCCGAAGATGAACTAATCGCTAGTAGCAATTCTACACCGAACAAAAGAACTAATTAACATGACTAAGATTTATAAAACAGAAAGCGCAGCTTACAAATAACACGTTATATTCAATTACATAAAACAAAAAATGTAGGATAAGAGACAATTTATAATTGTCACAGTAGTAATATCACACAAAAAATTCAAGTGATCGGACAAATTACACATACATTAAAGTAGTATTTCATTGTATAATTTGCGTAGTTCATCTGTACATGCAACGGTACTCCCATAAATTTAATTTAACTTATAAATGGTCAACTCGTGTGCAATCTACAGAAATTATGAATAAATGAGTTATGTAAGTAGTTAGCCTTGTAATACAAGACCGTAGCTTTTAATTCGTTTGCAAATATTCAGAGGCAACAAGCCACGACTGGATCCAACCGCAAATCGTGTACCGATATAATGAAAAGCCTACAAACGGTGGACTAAAAAGGTGTTTCCAAATAGTATATCCTTACACGACTCGTACAGAAAGTTAGCTAAAGGCATACGATACACAAGTCTATTAAGCGTACAGCGCAATGTTGATGATGGCCAGTTAAATCGTCTATGACACAAAATCACCGTGTGCTGATGGCACGTTTGTATTGACAACATACAAATCCTTGCGTTGAAAATGTAATTTTCGTAGATGCGACACTCCTGGGATAATAAAATAAAGTTCAGATCTTTGCGATGACAGTTACCAGAATACTCCAGTAGCCTTACATATCCGTAACGATTCCCAAAGTAATGTCATCTACGGATTACGGTCCAGGTGATACTCAAGAACTCGGCCGCTTGTCAAGTAGCAGCTGTCACTACGTTGTCCAAGACATCACAGCAAACGCACAAAAACGGAGATTTCGAGTAAATGAATTTTGAAAGCCTGGTATATAATTCTTTACCTGCATAAACTTTGCCAAGAATTTTACAGATTTCCATTGTGTAGGAGTGCTCGAGTAACGAGTTATAGTTCTCCCTTACTGGATGTTGTCTATTTTAAGGAAACCGATCCCAAAAATTTCCGATGGCACTGGAATAAAATGACAAAACGCAGCATGGCTTTTTGCGAAGAAATGGCGTCACCCACAAAAAGATGAATAACGGAAATCCGGAAATAGGTTATTGATTAAGAAATAAATTCCCCAAAATGATTACCAATCGAAACCAGAATGGAGCGCTGCAAGCATATCTGCACCTTAGAATGGAAAGTTGCCTATCCGAGTAGATTACTATTTCATATCCTTTTGTTTTTGGCCAAAATTGCATGCTTAACGTTACAACTTTAGAGAAAAAAGAAGTGATTGACAAATCTCTGGAAGAGAAGATTAGGTTTGAAATTTTTTCTGGAACGTGGTTTTGAAGATCTTGTGTAAAATTACTTTATTATTTGCAACAAATTCTTTATCATTTCGTGGTCATCGGAAAAAATTTGAAAATAAATATAAATAGAAAAGAAAAAGTTTGACAATTCCGAACCAATTAATAGATTGTTTATCGCCAAGGCTGTTATCAGACCGTACAGAATACATCAATTCTTCTTAATTAAGTATTTTACTCCGAACTACCAATATTATACATAAAGATGTTAGGTCCTAACACTTTCAAAGTCAGAGAAAACTGTTATGGGTTTTTACAAAAGAAAAGATCAAGGAGCTTAGTCTACAATACCTTTTATTATTAACAAAAATTGATCATACTGAAAATATGTCAACAAGGGACTATTTTTACAATTTTCAATATTATTTAACACCAAAGCAATGTGTGAAAAAATGTTATTTGATGTTTGGAGATGAAGCACGATCTAAAACTATGACTAACAAATGGTTTACAGAATTCTAACATCGAAGACCAACGTGTGGCGGTAATTTTGCCAAAAATATCGATGCTGTAGGAGAAATAATTTAGGCATTGCGGCAAAAAAAAATACATACAATTTTACACTATCATTTGCAAGTCAGGACGCTTTGCAGCCTTTGGATCGCTTACAATTTCATCAAAGAGCAAAAACAGGCTTGTATTAAGTGGTGCAAAGAAATGTTACAAAAAAATATTGAATTCTGTATATAATATTGTAATTCGATGAAACATAGATATAGTCATACAAATCTGGAACTAAACAGCAATCAAACTGAGCGGGTCTTTCAAAATGAAAGTAAAAGAAAATACTGGTACGGCCACGAACCATATTTAAATGAATAAATGAATGAAATGAATAGAAGATCGACGAACAGCTGAGTGCTTTTTATCATTTGTTTGCCGAAAAAGTTTACCGCTGAAGTTAGAAAAAACAATGTAATGCGGCGAATGATTATTCATCAAGACATTGCAAGTGTTCACATAGCACGAAAACTTTTAAGTTTTTTCTACTAGGATCATTCATTATGTCGTCATATGTTAATTAATAAAAATTGTAGCCATCAAGCGAATTAAGATCTCTGAACCTCTTATGGAAGGTTTAACAAATGTGTGAATATAGAAATTTTGATGATAGAGGCGACGTTTCGCATCCTAGGTAGTTTTTGTAAATTTCTTCTAGTTTTGCTCAACGGCCTAAAAAAGCACCTACATACGTAGGGAACAAAACGTTGCATCTACCATAACTAGAGTTTTTTTATTCACACATTTCCCAAGCCGAACAAAATATTTCAACAACACTATATGAATACAAATCTATTATTTGTCTGTTGGAAATCTGTGTTTAATATTTATACGTACAGATTTATATTTAAGAAATAGTATACCTATTTTTATTTAAAATTAGTGAAAAACAAATGTTGAAGAAATATTCAGTAAATAATTTTCTAAGCGTTTGTGAAAATATATAAAAAAATATTTGGTAAATATTAAGTATATATAGGGTGTTCGGCAGAAGGAAAATGACAAGTAGGTAGAGTCTTCTTCTATGTGCTCAGCCTATAAAATTTGACCTAGGCCCTACTTTGGGTTTTATCCGATTTTTAAAAAAAAAAGCCGACTTTCGCCTTTAAACTTCCGTAAGTTTCCTTTTTATTGACAAGTCTGGTAACAATTATTTTTTTTCTGATCTTGAGATATAGTAGGTCCTACTTTTGTTTAATTTTTGTCAAACAATTAATTTTCTGCAAAAGCAGAGTTTCGTCAAAATCGTCCGATTTGAAAAAAATTATGAATAACTTTAGTTATTCTCAAAAAAAAACATAAAGTCGCATATTGTTAGAAAGGGCATATAGTAGAGATGTTTACATAAAATCTGAAGCCATCGATCTCTTCTAGTTTTTTTTTCATTGCAATGCAAAGTTCGTCTTCAAATAATTTTCTTACCTCTTTTTGTAGTTTAGAAGCTCCTATTTTTGATAACCGGCATTCTTATAAAAAAATATTGATTACTTAAAGACCTACTATGTATCAAGACCAGAAAAAAAAATTGTTGCCAGACTTGTCAATAAAAAGGAAACTTATGGTAGTTTAAAGGTGTAAAAGCGGCAAAAGTCGGCTTTTTTTTTAAAAATCGGGTAAAACCCAAAGTAGGGCCTAGGTCAAATTTTATGGGCTGAGCACATAGGAGAAAACCCCACCTACCTGTCATTTTCCTGTGTTCACCTTTCTGCCGAACACCTTGTATATTAGTCTTTGGTATTTTTACCAAGGCCGGTATAATAATAATAAAAGTGTTTGTCCTATGCCTATTTTGTTACCATCGGTCTGTATGTACACAATCCCTAACGTGGGTGTTGTTGTTTCTGTGAAATAAATCAAATGAAGTCAAGTAAAAATGCAGGTGCAGGACAAACAGTAATTTGTCAAATTTTGCATCATAAGTGTATCAAATGGTACTACTTAGTTAGCATTTTTAACTTTCTTTTTTACAAAGCCTTTCTTTTCTTTTGTGTGTTTAGTACTGGGCCGCTTTATTTTTATGTTTTGGCACAGTGAGTACATTTGTTTACAGTAACAGAAAAAAAGAATTTTTTACTGATTGTAAGTGTGAACACAAGTATTAACTTTTACTAAATAAACTGAATTATTATTTACTAATAAACGAGAATTTTTTTATATTAAACTACAGTTTTAAATATGATAAAAAATACATCAGCTTTGACAAGGACTCAAATATGTCTTATTAATTTCAATATTTAGAAAGTTTTGTATGACCTTATAGTTTTTGATTTAATATTATTGTATTATTTACAAAGTTGCATAAATATAATTCCTAAATGTTTAGAAAATATTATTAGAAAACTTAATTCAAATATTTTAAATATATTTATTTAAAATACGCTATTACTATTTATTTTAAATATAAATTTAAATTTAAAATATTTGATAAATATTTGCTTGAAATATTTTTATATGTTTACTTAAAATATTTAACAAATATTTTCCTAAAATATTTTGTTAATATACAAAAGTGTTAGATTTAAATGTTTAATTAATATTATTTACTAATATTTTGTGCTACTTGGGTCGTTGCACCTTCTATAAGGGGTCCTGGGGTCTTAATTCGCTTCCTAGCTACAATTTGCATACGTTCAAGGAAGAAAAAATTACACCACTAGTTACACTTAACTAATATTATTACATATGAATACTCAGGTGGGTAAGGGTTGGCATGTTTAGGTTTTTCTAAACCTTGAAGCAAATGCTTTGCCAAGACAAACAATAGCAAACGGTTTGGTCACCACACTGTACATGTACCATACGAATAAATAAATAAAAATTCCATTGCTATAATTCTTCCGAATTAAAAAGCCCGAGGCCCGCTTTCGTCTTTCGTCACCTGACGAAACCGCTGAAACATTTAAGTCTCATGTTTTAGAATGGAGAACATTTTTTGAAGTTTAGTTTCATCAGATGCAAAAGTGTATAGAACTATAAAGTGATTTGCGTAGCGTGTAATTTGTATTTTACTTCATATTTTCCGCAAATTTAATGGTACTAATTATAACTCGTAATCTATAAGGGAATTCCTAAACGAAAACTTTTTTTAAAGATGGATAGGTACTAAAGCACCTGTGAGATAGCTCTCAATTCTCCCGATTCTTCGGTTTCAGATTTATTGTATGTAGCTGTATGCAAAATACAGTATTATATGAAACTCGTCTGCAGAGGAAGTAGAAGAGTCAATCACTCCAACCTTTCAAACTGTGAAGGAAACCAATAATTTTTTTTTCTTGCTTTAATTTTAAGAAATGTTTTCTCTTTGTGTTCTTAATATTGTTTCGTTGTAATAATTTTAGTTTTTAATAATAATAATCTTTGACTTTGACAGGCGTCGCTTACTTGAATTAAACTTTTCCTTCAAAATTAGAAACCAACATTGATTTAGCATTTTTCTTACAAAAATTGGATTTTATCAAGGTTTTGATTGTTGCCAATTTGAGCTCCATTTATAAACTTTCAAGAGTTTTTACCAGATTTCAATTACTTTGCTTTGCTTCTATGTTATATATGAAAAAAGACGCCTTTTTTTATACATGCTGGTCACAAAAGCAAAGTCACAGAGGCAGCGCCGCAGCTTTAGTACCACTTGACACCTAAAGAATTGAATAAATGTCACGTCAAGCAGTGTAATGAATTAGGTGTTTTCAATTTTTCTCAATAAAATTGCAATTGTTCTATAAAATATATTTCTTTTCTTGTGCAATAAAACTGCGATGAAATAATAAACTTTGTCGATTCTCAAATATTGAGAAAATAAAATACATTTGAATTTGTGAATTCTTCGTAACTACCTTAAAAACGTTATTGGATGCCATTCTAAATGCAAATATATGTGCACAAATATATTCTTGATAGATTCATTCCTTTTTTTTCAAGATTTTGATGATAAATGTAAATGTGCTACGATAAAAGAAAAACATTTTAAAGACTATTGTTAAATTACGTGTTTTGTTGATCTTGAATTGAATTAAATTCAATCGTTTTAAAGAAAAACCTAAAAGACTTAAAAATATATAAAACTGATCACCATTCTTTTCAAAATTATTTGTAGATATAATTTAATTTTTATTCAACTTTATATAAACGAATACATTTAAATTAAGATAAAAATAAAATCTTATTTTAAAAAACAGATGAATGTATTTTTAAATTTCCATGAGTCCTCGTCGTGTTATTGAAGAATATTAATAAAAGTGCGAGACTTAAATAAATAAGTTGTAAAAATTAATTTATAATGAAAAACCAACAGTCACATAATACGTAAAATAATTAACTAACATTTTTTGTTTATCTTTTGTAATATGTTAGTTAGAACTGAAACTCAACATTTTGAAATGAAAGCAATTGTCAAAAACAAAAGCAGAAAACAATCCCGCTTAATTAAAATTGTCAGAGTATCATCACATCGTTTTTCAATATTGGTAGAATTGTGAAATAAACTTCATTAAAACGCCAGTAGAAAATAAACTAAATTGTTAAACAAGTTCAAAAGTCTATTCTTTTTACATAGCAGTAGAATACAAAACGACAACCATAATAATAATAACAATAATGATAATAATAGCAAATAACAACCTCAATATTAACTTTTTAACTATAACTTTTAAACTTCGAATAGTAAATAAGAGTCTTTGACTTTCTAATAATAGAATTCGTCGAGAATAGATAGTTTAAAGCAACTTCGAAATTGCGTAACTTTAAAAGATGAAAATTATTTTGTCCCTCACAAACTTGGAAAATCGATGAATGTTTGCAAATTATTTTTGTTCGAATTTAAAAGTTTAATATCATCTGAAAATTTAAATTCAAGCTAATCCAAGAAAAATCTAGAAGTTTTTTTTTAAATTTTAATTTGAACAACATTTCCGACAACAAGAATTGCAAGCATTTTACCTTTAGTGGTAGAAAAATTTTTGTTTCACTTTTTATCTTCTGATAATGTTAATGCAATTTTTAACATAGACTACGTGTGCACGTAAATTCACGATCCTTTAAATCTGAATAGTTCTTCACGAATGCAAATTTAATATTTTATCACGATGCCGAATACAGCTTTTTGTGTAACTCGCTTAAAACATCTACTGCATCAGAAGCAAGAAGCGTACTGCTGAGCTTGGAAATTGCGTTCTGTTACGAAAGCTCATTCAATAGCTTGACGTATAAAATACCTTTCATCCTTTTCATAGTGCTACTAAATCCTATGCCCATATCTCTGTTACAAAAAGCTCATGCGCTTTAAGACTTCCTATAATTATATTTTATTGCAACTAATTACCACGCGTTGCAAAATAAAATGATCTAACTTTCATCTATATGAGCTTTTATATAGCAAAAATTAACATACCGGGTGACAATGGAAAGTGGGCACACCTTGAAACTTTCATATTGCTTTAGATATAAATTTGAAATTTAGAGAATTTGTACTGGATAAAACTACAGATTTTCTAGATGCCGGAAATAGCCGTATCTTATGATTTTTAAATAAAACGCCTTATTATGATCTTTTTTTAATTTGTCAAATCGTTTTAGTTTTATACTGTTTCAGATTTGTCAGTACTTTCAGTACGAAAAGTTTAATTTTACAGTAGAGTAAAACTTTTTAAATAACGCTCAACATCAGATGACATTAACTGTACTGAACAGTGCTAATTTAAATTATTATTTCTACTGAAAATTTATGTTAAATTAATAATAACATTGATTGTACAATTTGTGTTTTCATTAGTATTGATAGGACAAATTTGTTATAACGAAATTTTAAATTATTTCTTTCTACATTAATTAGATTTCTAGCAATTCCATTATTTGTAGTGTTTGTTCCGCTGATTTGTTCTATAAAAACATCTTCAAAGTTTTCACTCCCTTGCATCATTTGGCCTTTTTTCCTTCGATAGATTGTTTTACGCATCTATCAGCGACGTTGCTACTTGTTCATCTTCCAAATCTTTTCATAAATAATATGTCTGGTCTTGCATTCATATTGTAGCAACCTTATCAGGGCCAACATGTAATTCTTCAAAATCTGCAACTTAACCGAGACATTACAAATCTCCGCGAAAATTTGATTTTTTGACTCACCGACAACTAAACCTTCTTTATACGAATAATTGAATATTTATTGCTATATTGCAATACGTTATTAAAAAATATTCGAATTGAAATTTGTCTTTTGAGCATCAGCCCTGTTTAGTTGGAAACTAATTTGTGACATAATTTTAGTTTCGAAAAATCAAGAGTGTCCTTGAAATTTTCAAAAAACCGTTTTTGTACATCAGTAAAGTGCTCTTTGGAGACGCGATACGCACAAATCTTATTAAGAGAAGTTGTTCAAAATAAAAAACTAAGTAAACAAGCAAAATTTCGAAGTCCTGGGCCTACTTTTGAATTCAGAGAAAGTTGATATTGAAATCTTCAATTTACCTACATTAAATATTTTAAATAAAATACCGAAGTGTTTGGTTTCAAATTTCTACACAGTCATCACATTCTATTTTGAATAGTATTTTAAAATCATTTTTTGGACTTTCCTAAAATCCAATTAAAAATTAAAAACGTCAGAAAAATCAAAGTAGGCCCAGGATTTTGAAATTTGGCACGTTTACTCAGTTTTTTATCTTGAACAACTTTTTTTAATAACATTTGTGCGTATCTCGTCCTCCAAGAGCAGTTTTCTGTTATGCAAAAAACGTTTTTTGAGAATTTTAAGGGTAGCCTTGACTTTTCGAAACTAAAATTATATCACAAATTAACTTACAACTAAGCAGTGCTAATCCCCATAAGCTCAAAATTTGATTTAAATATTTTTTGTCTTTTTCAAGAGAAGTCCAAACAATCGGAAGACACACTGTTTGTAGGTAAAACCGTATGGCTGTAATTCGGGTCCAACAGCATCGTCAATTAAACTTTGCCAAATATTGCAATACAAACGGTATTCTACATAAACGATAAAGCCCTCTACTAGTCTGAAAGCTATAGATAACGTGCATTGTGACGCTGATAAAGAATTGACGAGATATACGGAAGGGAATAGCGTCTTTTTTTGTAACAACGTTTAGACGCCTAAAATCTACCCAAAACCTGTATGTTCCGCCTTATTTTGGTACCATTATAATTAGAGATGACTATAATGATAACGATTTTCCAGTACGTAATTCTTTAACATCGCATCTAACTCGTCGTTAATAATTTTTTGAATATAAAAATATACGTTTTAATAATAGCCCAGGGCAAATGTCAATTGAGTAGTAAATAATCGCCCTAACAAGAAAAAATCACATGGGGTTGTTTGCGAAAAGGGTTAAATTTAAATCGACCAAACTCAAAAAATTGATATTTTTTGAGATATAAACTCCAGGAGTTTAATTTAGTTTTTGACGCCTGATATTATTCCTTGAATTAATTGAGCCCATATTCTTCGAGTCAAAGGCATCGCAAAATAAAAAATTTTCTTAAATTTTTTTCCCGTCGCCTGTTCGAAAAAAACTGGATGTCACTCTAGTGAATTCAGATTGCGTAATTTTCTGCGAGCAATAATTATGATTCTATCACGCAAAGTTTTGAGATATGACAAAAAAACTGCTCCAATTTTTGGACTATTTTGAATCCTTTTTACGCGCACGACATTTTAGGTCATTATCATGGGTGGATTTAGTGCCCAAAGTTTCGGCCGCAGAACAAACGAGGTAATACTCAAACTAAACACATCGTTGTGCCTATCGGGAACCCCACGTTGAAATAAAACCCGCCCGATGCAACTTTACCTCAACGGTAGTCTAAAAAAAGTTTGCTTACCTGACATATTTAAAACGTAAAAATGCATTGTTTAAAACTCGAAACACTTTTTCTTCGATATCGCTAAAAATATTGATTTTTTGAGGTCGGTAAATATAACCAAAAATAATAGAGCAGTCTTTTGTCCATATCTCAAAAAAGTATTAATTTTTCTAGTTTGTGAAAGGACTGAAGTTGTTACCCGTAAAAAAATTCGCAATTTGAACACAAAAGCTTTACATTCGGACGCTTCCACAAGCGGGAAATGACTGCAAAAAGCAATTTTTAAAAATTAGTTTCTTTGCAACGGCATATCTCAAAAAGTATAAATCTGAGCAATTTGTAGGATAGGACCAAAATTGTTGGCCGCAAAACAATCTAAATGCACCATCCGTGACATTCCGTAGTTTTTGCGTAGGATTGTGTCGCAAGAGGAAAATTTCTAAATTTTTCTGCGACGCCCTTGAAAAATGTTAGTCCAATGAATTTGCGAGATAGGACTAAAAGAGTTTGAGGTTAGAAAGTAAACTGAATGGGTGTCCTTTAGAGACTCCTAGACTATACTGTAGTGCGCAAAATTCCCGCAAAAGAATTTATCCATTTTTGGGGGTTTCCGGGAAGTCCGAATCCCGAAAACTCAGATTTATATTCAGCAAGGACCCCCTTACAAACTTATGTGTTTTTTTTCGTTTGCACATTTACCAATTTTTTTAGGACAATTTTCTGGGGTTATGTGTTCAAATAATATTTGTTCTATCTAAGCTATTGTTTTTACAAGTGCGTCTAATAAAACGTTTTGTTGATTAGAGAGACAATTCGATGATCTTTATCGAAATACCAAACGTCTTCTATTTTCATACTTATCAAAAATCTACACCGAGAATCAAGAGATGTTTAATAGCCGGGATAATTGGAGCACTGACAGAGCCTAAACTGTCTACATTTGCAACTATACATAGTACTCGTATGAGAACACTTTACTTCACTTCACTTAATTTCTAAACCTTGTAAAAACAATTAATCTGGTTCTTAGCACCTCTGTCTAGTTACTGTTTTCTTAGTACTCCAACTTTCAAATATGGACATTTATCGGAAAACATGTGCAAAATAAAATAATTTATGACAGCATTAGTTAAATCAGATGAAAAGACAAATAGATTTGAAGCATTTGCGAACGCTTGAGGTTTGGTTTTGATCATCTGCATCAGAAAAAGTTGATGTAAGAACTTCAGTTTATATTTTTGTTCTTGCTCGAGTTACATATTCTTCTGTACTAAATCGTAGAAAGAAGTTCTAATGGCGCCATCGAAGCAATATTTATCAAATACAAACCATGTTGATAAAAAGGATAAGATTTTTTATTATAATGCGAAGACAAAAAAATAACTTACCAAACATTTTCGTGATAACAAACAAGTAGGTACGTACATATTAATTCATCGTTTGCTTTCTGGTACAAATTTTATCTAAAATTGTTCTTCTAATACGGAGGTAAAATTCACGTTTAAGCTTACTAATTCATTCCAATTCCTACAAAATCAAAGTTTTAATATTTGTATTCATATTTCCAATTCCATGTAATGACAGAAATTATTGTATTACCAGAATATGACGGAGAAGTTACGGTTTGCCTAAACGAACGGTGTGGAGTAGAAGTTGCATCTAAAGTAGAACTTAATTCATAGCAGGTCGAGACGAACTGCTAATTAATTGAAAGCTGCACAAAAAAAATTGATTTGATTATCGACCTTTCCTTATTCTTAACATTACTAATTGCAGCCATAATCTCTATAAAAAGTTTTTGGTTTAATACTTCAGCGCATTTCTTTTAGTTTCTTCATTCTCTAAAACTTCTATTGGAGAAATACGAGATGCTAAATGGGCCAATTTAAAAAACATTTTGTCATAAGGAGTAAGACTGTCGATAGATGCCTTGATCAACTAACTAATCACTAACTACTTTCAGTTCATCACCTACTTCTTGACTATGTACCTGCTCTGTTTCTTGCATTTCAGTAAATCATTCAATATTAACGTACCCCGTAACTTTCATCTCATACATTATTTTCTTTTCATTCAAGCAATTACAATTTAATGGCTCTATTTGGACAATTATTTTTTGTTTATTTTATGTTTTTCACCTGACATAAATTAATATGCTGAACTAAAATTTCGTTTATACAAAAGTTTCAGTTCCTTCCTCTCAAAGCGGATGTTTTGGAATATTAAAATCTGTTCTCCTAAATTTTCCTAAAATCGTCAAATTTTAAATTTTTTATCTGACACACTAAAGTGACTAGTATAGAATTTGTTGGAGAAGTTCCTAAAAGCTATTGAACTAATTTATTATGAATCTACTGTAATTGAATGTGCAGGAAAACAAACCCTACAAATTAGCTTCAAAATGTTTACATATCAAATAACATATTTTAATATTTTATCATTTGAAATATTGATATTTCCATTACAATTTTCTTTCTCGTAACATACGACAAAGTAATCAGCTTCGTACTTGTCGAATGCATTGCGCATAAGCTCAATAATAAATTGCATTTAGTTGTTTTAATTAAAGAACTTTTCACAAATAGTATCTACTGATACTGGTATTGGATTTTACTTGACCTAAATTAACTGTTATATTGCGTTATTAAACACAAAAGGTTAACACTGAAATTATTAGTACATTTTATAACTTTTGAATTATTTCAGAAATTTTTATTTTTTTTAAACAATGTTTGTTGAAAAAATTAATTATTTATTGACTTTATCAATTTGAATTTTAAGATTTAATTCTAAATAATTCCACAGCACCAAAGAAACCATAGCCTATGAATAACGTTGCAATAAAAGTTTATGCCGGCAGATTCCAAGCTTTGGTTCGCGATACTGAAATGTACTTTTGATGCTGTTTGTGTAAAGAAAAATGTAACCAAGTTTAGTTACAATTTTGGTGTATTGAATCTAAAATACGTAGTGGAAATTCGCGACGTCCTTATAAAACCAAAGCGGAGAGATTATACGAAGAGAACTGATCAAGAGAATGGGGAGTAAAACTCATAGACTGTTAATAAATCACTAGGCGACCAAAAATCAACATAATATTTTCTTGGCAGGTAGCTATTTTCCAGATAAAATTTTGCAAACATTATCCCTTGTACGTTTATCTAAACACAAACAAGCAGTACTGGCAGCTCATTAAGATCTCACACTTGAATAAGACTGCAGAGGCTGTAGATTCTGTCGCTGAAGCGTTTGGACCGTTTTTGTACTGTTTATTTATTTATTTATTTATTTATTTATTTATTTATTGTCCAACAGCAAAGCCAATTACAGGACAATCATACACAACAAATTTACAAAAAAGAAGATTAATTAATATTTTACTATGTTAAGAAACTGAAATTACAAAAATAATATATAATTATAAAAACAAAAAAAAAAAAAATGTATCGGTGCTTACAAACTATTACACAATTTCTAAACAAGCCAAGTTTATATAAACATCAAGCATAAATTTTAGTGTGCTTGAAAAAATATCACAATTATAACATTTATTACACAATGCACACATAGTTGTTACTGGAGATTTTAAAAGTAAATTAGTTCTCGCTGTTTCAATATAAAAGGTATGTTGTAGTCTGCTATTATTACTTCTGGGAGTATGAAAATTTAGTTTTGCCAAAATTAGAGGACAATCAACTTTATTATGCAAGAGTTTGTACAAAAACGTCAAAGCAATAACTGATCGTCTTGTCATCAAAGAACGCATATGAAAGGTTTCTAGCAACCGATTACTGGGAAAACCTCTAGGAGGGTATAAGTTATACAATTTAAACCATAAATATTTTAAAAATTTTCGTTGAACATTTTCTATCAGCATCTTATAACGGTCATAATATGGAAACCATATTAATGCACAATATTCAAGACGTGATCGAATAAGAGAAAAAACAAGGTCCTTAAGGTGTTTATATTCGAAAATTGTTTTGTGTTTCGCATTATGTACCCCATCATTTTGTAAGAGGTTGATACCGTTTGAGTAATATGTTTGCTAAAAGATAATTCACTGTCGAAAGTTACTCCAAGGTCACTAATCTCTTTACATCTGGCTAACATACTTCCTTCAATATTATAGTTAAATATTAAATGCGTATCTTTCCGCGAAAAGCTAACAACTTTGCATTTGCTAATGTTTAAATTTAATTTATTATTCTTACACCATTCACTAACAATGTTTATATTAGCTTGTAAATCAGTGCAGTCCTTTATACTTTTGATGGACAGGAATATTTTTACGTCATCAGCGAACATCAGCGTCTTACAATTGAGAATACTGGAAAGATCATTAATAAAAGCAAAAACATCAATGGTCCAAGATTTGATCCTTGAGGAACCCCTGAATGGGCAATAAATGGTAATGACGAATAGCCATTATATAGAACTACTTGGGTTCTGTTTACCAAATAAGATTCAATTAATTTAATTAAAGACGTAGAGAAGCCAAACATGTGCAATTTATTAAGCAATAGTCGATGGTCTATTTGATCGAAAGCTTTCGACAGATCCATATATACGACATCAACTTGTCCACGATTATCAAGAACTTCAGTCACAAATTGAACAAATGAACACAGGTTTGTAGCCGTTGAACGCTTCTCAACAAAACCATGTTGATGGAGAGACAGAAAACTTTTAACAGATAAATAAATATATCTAAATAGTATCATCTCAAACACCTTAGAAAAATTTGATAGGATAGCAATTGGTCTGTAATTAGTAATTTCGAAACTATCATTGCTTTTAAAAATCGGACATATCCGTGCTAATTTCCACTTACTAGGGTATGTATTTGTTTTTAAACTTAAATTAAAATGTATAATAGAGGAACTGTAAAAATATTCACGCAATCCTTAATCAAGTAGCTAGGAATTTGATCGTCTCCAGATGTCGGTTTGTTTTAAGCTTGCGAATTGCAAATTTGATATCCTGTTCAGATATAGATTTAATGTCAATATGTATATTAGGAAATGTGTCACGTAATATATCAGATGTAGCATCCATATTCGTATTACACGAGGAGGGATATCGATAAACACTACTGAAATGTTCAGCAAATGCGTTTACAATATCTTGTGGGCAGTCATACTGCACTACACCTTTACGTAATATACCTGGAATTCTAGAAACTCCTTTCCTATTTCTTATAAAAGACCAAAAAATTTTGAATCATTATTAATAGAAGTTTCTATATTAGTTATATAATTGCTATACGATATTTTAATTTGACTTTTGATAAATGACCTTAAACGCTTAAATTCCCTTAGACTATCTTGACAATTATTCTTTTTATACTTATTATAACATCTACCTTTAAGTTTAATATTTTTAATAATATCCTGGGTGAACCATGATGGATATTTCTGTTTAATATTTTTGTTTTTGTAATATGGTACAAATTTATCAAAGACTTCGTAGAGTGTATTATAAAAAACGTCACATGCTTCATCCACATTGGTGTAATAGTTTAATATTGACCAATCTACTGTATTTAAAGAGTTATACAGTTCAATAAAATTTGCTTTTTTAAAATTATATTTAAAACTCATTTGCGTTATTGGAAAGTTATCACCTCTTGGTTGAGATAAGTTTAGATGGATACCTAAAGCCGGATGATGCACATCCTCATGTATTAGTGGCTCAACCTCATGGTGGATAGAACAATCAAAATTAGCAAATACAAGATCAAGCAATCTACCATTACTGTTACAAATTTCATTATTTTGTCGCCAGTTCAACAAATTACAAAAACTGTTGATGCATGAATATAATCTATCACAATTATCGGATTTAAAAAAAGTAGGAATGTTAAAATCTCCCATTAAAACTACATGTTTCATATATAAGTAGTGTTGCAAAAAATAATCAAACAGAGCATCAAGATCTGAAAGTGTTGGAGTTTGAGGAATATATATAACAAATACGAATATAGAATAGGTTTTAAATAAACACTTACAACCAACAATTTCGAAACCAGGTAATACATTTCTAAGTTGTGATAAATCTAGTTTCTCCGTTGTTATATGATTCTTGACAGCAAGAAGCACGCCTCCTCCACGAGTCTTGGTAGAATTGAAACTCCGATCACATCTATATACATTATAGGTAGCATGCGAAAAGAACTCGTTACTGTCGATATCACTAGATAACCATGTTTCACTTAAACCAATAATGTCATATTCATTTTCACAAATATTTGCATTAAATTCATCAACCTTATTACGTATACTTCGAACATTTTGATAATAACACAAAAAAGATTTGCTGTTGGTATTTGGAATTCCATTTACGAACTTTATGATTAAATTAGTTTCGCCGTTTTCTATTCTTAGTTTAAGCGCATCCTTACATTTTTGTATTGCTCTCTTTGATATACAGTTTGATCTTTTTAAATAAATGTTTTTAAAATCAGGAACTGATTTTAAATTCTTTTGCATTTCGAACTGCATTATGTACTTGATATCCATTTTCTAAAGCAACACGTAGCGGTCGAGGTCTGTTTACGTTATCTTTCAAAACACCCAAACGCTTAATCTTCTCAGTGGAATTCAAATTTGTTTTCACATTCGCTATTTGTAAAATGTCGTTGACTTTTCCAACCACCGAATTGACATCGTTATTCTCGGAAATTCCATATATTATGATATTATTTTCACGCCTAAATCGATCTTGAGCTTCACGTATAATCATTTCATATGATTCTGGGGACATCTCAGGTTGTTGAATAGGTCGAGATTCTAACTTTTCAAGTCTATTAATTAGAGAATTTAGCATTAACTTAAGTTCAGCAAATTGATCTGAGGTTTTATTGCAACCATTGCAAAAACTTTACTCCTTTAGTTCTTTGTCGAGTTATGCGTTTAGCATCATCCGCATCCATCTGAATACACGTTACATGAAGATGATTTTTGCAACCGTCACATTGTAATGTAAGATTACTATCCTGTTTATTGCAAAATGAACACAAATTTGAAGGCATTTTCTTTATAATATTTCAAAAATACAGTTTAACACTTTTATCACTCTGCACCGCAACACGTCCGTTCAGGTCAATTTATAGACATGAGTTATATTATAGCAAGTTAATCATTGCGACTTAATCATACCTAATCGGCCATGGCGAGCTATTGAACACTCGATTGTACACAAATTTGAGATAAGAAGGAAACTGATGGATAAATGCGATATAAGGTTACTATGTTACTATGGCACTTAAGAAAAGATTTGACTTAAGACTGTTGCGGAAGCTATAAAGGTTATTTTTATATCATCTCGTAAACTTCTACAAAATTTAATTCAAATTCATTGTTAGAGCTCACGATGACGCTCGCAATCGCGTTTGCAAGAATTCCCAAAATCATACATTTACTGGTATCACTGGGCACGTTTGTAGTCACAGTGTCGAAAAACAACATGCGCAGTCGTTGATGTCGGCTGACGGCAGCAGACCACATTCAACATCAACCCGATTATTTGTCAAGGATGGAACATCAAATATTCAGTTTCTTGTGGACAGGTGCTGATTTTTGTGTGTTTTCATTATCAATTACCAAACCACGTACTAAATCACAGTATGAACTTTCCAAGGAGAATGGTACTAGACTGTATCACATTGACAATTAATTTGATGATTCTACGACGTCAATTTCCCTGACGATTTGCAGTTGCAAACCTGTCATTAGAGCAGATTTCCTTGTTCATTATGGACTGGTTATAAACAAGAAAAATAAGATCCAACTACTAATCTTACTTCCTTTGGAAAAGTTATTGAATGTAAATTTCACACCATTAAAAGGTTTTTTAAGCCTAATACTATTCCACAAACTTCTTTAACAATTCCCTAAACTAACACAACCGAGTGGTGTACCTAAAACTATTTAACACTCTACAAGACATCACATCATTATCCAAAAGTCGCCCAGAAACCTCGAAAGACTTACTCTAGGCAAATTAATGACTGGTAAAGAATAATTCAAAACCATGCTAGAACTGAGTATTGCTCATCTATCAAAAAGTCACTAGTCATCGCCGTTGTACATAGTACACAAGAAAAATAACAAATGGGGGTCTACTACCGGGGACTCAGTACAAGAACATTGCCTAACAAGTACCCTATAAAACATATCTATGACTTTATCCAATCCTTATGTGGGAAAACAATCTCCTCAACTCTTGATTTTGTCCGAACTTTCAAACAAATTTTGGTCTTAGAAGAAGATATACCAAAGGCAGCTATTACAACATTCTTTAACTTCTTTAAATTTTCTTGTGTGGCTTTTAACCTTTCTAATGCAGTTTAGACCTTCAAACGCTTTATTGATGAAGTTCTTCTTAGCCTAGATTTCTGTGATGCGCATATCGACTACATGCTCGCTGCATTTTACAGCATTTGAAAAACATTGACAACACCTAGAGGTAAAATTTCAACGTCTTAAACAGTCTGGCAAATGTGTTGTTAGACAATTTAAAGTAAAATTTCTTAGATATCTGGTTTCTGCCGCAAGTACCAGTTTACTACCAGAAAAGATGAAAGTAATCCAAGCTTATCCACATCTAGAGACAATTAAAAAATTACGTCAATTCTTGGGTGCTGAGGTTTGGTTTTCTTTAAATAATATACTGCGGGACAATGTAAACGGCAAGACACTAATTAACTGGATACCTAGGAAAATGTAGATATGGAACTATTAATCGTACATTACTTGCAATTTACCTCGCAGTTAAATATTTTATACATATTGTAGAAAGTCGGATTTTAACGATTTTTACTGCCCACAAGCGTCTTACTTCTAAACTCTAAAATTAACTAAAATTAACAGTGTTACCTGGTTAACTTTGACACTTGGATTTGAACACCTAAATCACAACAAACATTTGCAACGTTTCAGGTAAAAATAACATTATTTCGTATGCATTGTCACGTATCCAAAGTTTAGAAATTGATCTTGATTTTGAAACTCTTGCAAGTGCACAACAAGTGACAAAAAGTTCAAGAAATATGTAGAAGTCTCCAACTTAAGCTCGTGAATGTCCCTGGTACTAAATATTTAATCTTCTGTGACGTATTCACACAAATTGCTTGCCCTTTCAGTTACTAAAGATTTTTGACAAATCACTTTTATCGTTACCCTGCAGCTAAGGAACAGGTCAATCAAAAAATCTGTAAGAAATGGCTGCCAGTTGTCTTCAGTGCCAACGATCAAAGATATCAAGGCATGTATCTGCAGGTTCGTACATTCGCCCCTCCGTCAACCCGCTTCCATCACGTTCACTTGGATATTGTTATTTTACGTATGTCTGAAAAATTTTTAGAAATGTTTAACAATGATAGATTGTTTTACTCGATGACCGGAAGTTGTCCCAATTCAAAATCAAGAAACGCTTTTCAAGATACGTAGATTTCCCTTTTAGAACCCCATTAAAAGTTACCCATTACAAGTACAACTCATTTGAGAACGACAGCTTATCATTCTTCTGCAAATGGTAAGATAGAGTGACTGCACCACTACTTAAAGTCGGCTATTATGTGCCACTAAAAAATAAGTTAAACTTGCATCCTTCCTAGTGTACTAGTAAGCGTTTGTTCAGCTTGAAAAGAAGATCTAAAAGAAACAGTAGCAAAAATGGTTTATGACCAGCATCTGTGTTTTCCAGGAGAGTTTTTACAAGAACTCCCAGACAAACCAGATTATTGCTAGAGTTTCATTAAAGAGTTTCGTCAACATCTAGAAAATATACGACTTGTTAAAGATTCTTATCGTTCATCTTAAAAAATTCTCTACACTGCTGATCAAGTAATTATTTGTCATAAAAGTATTAAGAAAGGGTTGCAATAGCCTTATGACTGTCTCTCTAAAGTTTTGACCTGTAACGACAAACATTTTACTTTTCAGGGAAATAGTCACCATCGATCGACTTAAACCCACTTACATCATGGCTGATGAAACAGAAAAAATGTATGCTTTCATGTTTCTTTAATTTTCATTAGAATAAGAACAGCAGTATACATTTTATAAGGTGCGTGATTTATTTTTTAGTTGGTATTACAGACAGCAGTTTAAATTTTAGTTTTCCATTTTTATAAGTTGATATCTACACTTTTCTTTTGACCCCCTCTCTCCCCCCTAACGTTGAACAATTAAAATTGAAGACAGCGTTGTGCGTATTTTCCATAGTTTTCGGAATACTGCGTACTCATTTACTTTTACATAAATGTATAGTTTTACAGTTTTGATTAAAAATAAATTGCGTAAAAATAGGTCATTTAAAATGCAACACTATGTTGGTTAAATGGGGTGCGATTTCTAATCCAAATTGTGACTGTGGAAACAAACCGGAGACCGGTACACATATTGTTGAGGATTGTCAATTAACGAAGTTTAAAGGAGGGTTTCCAAGCATTCATAATTTAACGGATGAAGCTATATTATGGCTTACGAATCTGAAGGACATCTGAAGTTTAGCAATATTTTGTGTTCTTGTCCTGATTATCTGTTTTTCCATTATTTTGTTTTGCTATTTCGTTAACCTACTATTTTTTTCGTCATTGTCGTGACTGGCGCTTGGACCGGCCCATTATATGTCGTCATGCAATGGCTGTGCTGTTTTATTTTATGTTCTTATTTATTATTGCATATGAATACTAAGGTGCAGGGTTGGTATGTTTAAGTTTTAGTGGTTTTCCTAAACCTTGAAGCAAATGCTTTACCAAGACAAACCAATCCACTATTACACACGGTTTCGTCACCACACGATACAGGTTTATACTGATCTTCTGGGGCATCATACATAACACTTACATCACAATACAACATTTAAAATGTACCATACGAATACGTAAATAGTTTGTATCATTAGAATCCATTTTAGCAATAAACAAAAAATTCAACATAATTATTAGTATCTCTACACAGATATTCCTTTTTTACTTCTTTATTTTAATTTTGATTTTAGATACCACCCCTGCTAGCTGTATCATAAGATCTTGTAAGCCAAATTGAATTTTTTAATTTTTAATTTTTTTAATTTGTTTTATGTTTTTTAAGGACATTTTTGCCGATTGTACCTAACAGGACTTAATACCACCATTAATGGGTTCAACAAATTATATGATTCGTCTAAGGACGGACTTGTTCGCGGAGAGGTATTTTTTATACCGATTTAATTAGCTTAATTTTTTTTTGTATGTACAACTTTAACAGAAAATTACTCAAAAAACTGGGCTGGCAACTTACTAGTTGTGTTTGTTATTAATTGTAATGGTGCGTTTGTTTTTTTAGCTACCACTTGGAAGACTTTTTATGTATAAATATGTTTTTAAACTAACAAATTCATTAATTTTTTTTATTTATACAATGTTCTTAAATTTGAGGCAGTCAATTAAATTGTTTGGATAGATTCAATATCTATGCAACTTTATAACATAGCAAAATTTTGTGAAATTATTTATAAACAAAGCAAAATCAACCCTAATAAACAGGGCTTACAAACATGATTAACGATTGTTTACCCTCCTCTGAAATTTCTCTAAACAATACAAAATACCACATGTTTTTACTAAATTGCGTATAATGTCGCAGATATAAAACGATGCATTTATTAATGTTCTTTGAGAAATAATTGTTATTTTAATTACACTATTAACCAGTAAGATAATTTTATGTCAAAAACTATTTAAAACGTACTTAGTAAACATACACCACCCTTTTACAAACAAATTAAGTGCTTTACATTTACAATTACATATAAAAATTACAGATAAAACGTAGAAATAGGTTTAAAAAACACAAAATTATTTATTATTGCGTACTCGTAAAGTGTATGTACATTAATCACATAACTGTAATATTAATTAATACTTGGAGTATCGATGGAAACATGTCACTTAGTTAAGAGAATTTTGCATTTTTTAAATATAATTATACAGTGTGCGAAGAAAGTGACGGATAAATTCAGTAGGTAATTCTGTTACCATTAATTTTTTGGGAGTAGTTTTTCCCAATTTTCCAAAAAATTAATGACTAACAGAATTACTCAATTTATCCGTTACTTTTTTCCACACTGTATAATTTTTGGTACCCAGTTAACCAAAACAATTAAAAAAAACTACAACTTATTCGTAGATTAACACATTTCGTTAACCATTTCATGTAGAAATACGTTTCAAAAACAAAAAATTTTTTTAATTTTGCAAAATTTAGATTGGCGTGGTCCTAAACGGCGAATTAATCTCATAAATACAATAGTATATTTGGGGTTAAAAACAACGATGCATTTTCACTTAATTTGTTGATGGGTAAATCCAACGTGCTAATGTTAAATGTTTTTTAAATGGCGTATAATATTAAATGGGGCGAAATTGATCAGATGATCTCCGCGTTTTATTGATTTTAAAATATCAGTAGACGTGGGAAAAACGTACAAAAAAAATTAGGCAATAGAACATATGAAAATTTTTCCGAAGATCAAGTTAAATCAGACTTTGCATGATACATTAGAAAACGGTATGTTGCTAAAAAATCGCAAAAAATACAAGTTGACTTACAGAACGTTGACTAACAGACACCATGGGGTTAGAATTAGGAAAACAAGTAGATAGCCTGTATTCACATTCAAAGAAGAAGTTATTATTAAATGTGTTTCAATATGTTCAGACTTGAGATATCCACTAAGTGTCATGGATTGACGAATTTTGTTAAACGTTTTTGAACAAAAGTTTGCCGAACTAAAGTATCTCCTCAACTGATTAAAGACTGATAAAGAATTAAAAATATTTCTGTGAAATATATTTAGCAATAACACCCGGCGTTTCCCGTGTTACGCAGGGCCATGTTTGCTTGTAGTTCCCCTCAGAGAGGTCAGAGAGAGGGATTGAGACCTAGCCTACGTTACTTCCAGTAAAATTTTGGTCGTATAAATCAATTTTCAGCCCTGAGGGATACTTCGTTTGGGCGGCCATAAGTAACAAACAAACAGCCTGACAGTCAGGGGAATAGGACGTTTATTTAGCCGTCACCGTATTGACATCGAAGTTTCGGCGATAGATCGTTTCGACGACCTCCGTTTTGTTTTCGCTTTTAAAAGTCACTCACTTCTATATTAATAACAATAAGCTTTTCCAACGTTCATACTAAAAATGATTGTCTTTGACGAGTAGAATTTTTTAAATTGAAATTTACGAGAAACTTTAGTTTTTTGTTAATAATGTTTTCTTGCTTTCTGCATTGTAGATATAAACCTAAAATTTGTTTTTATAAATCAATAATACAATAATAAGTTAATAATACAATTTAAAAAAAAGTATGTTTTAATTGTTTAAAGGAATTATTATTGCGTCGCCATTTCTTTTTATGTACAATGTCATTCTATTTAAAAGAGGAAAGGGTATATTTTCTCACAACGTCTAACGCCGAAATAGCTTGACACCAAAACGGCTGACAGCGAAACGATCTGACGCTGAAACTGCAATACCGAAATGGCGACGGCAAAACTAGCTATATTGATAAATATAATGTATCAGATGATACTGGAGAAAAAAATGTGTATATAACAAAAAGGTACCAAATACCTCGAAAAGTATTCAATCATTCAAAATCTGTCACTTTGATCATTGTCTGCTTCAGGTACATTTTTGCCACTTTTATATAGGCCAGAAAAGTTATGGGATAGTTGACAGAAAATGGTCCCAAGAGAAGCTCATGTTGCCACCAACCATGTTGCTCATTAGGGGTACGATATAATCGAACGTGACACGGTTTATATTGATGTATTAACTTTCAATGAGTTGTTTCTTAGCACACGCTAAGCGACTGAAGAAAGAAAAACTATTAATAACAGATAAATAACTTAGCAACTCATTTTAACCCTGATGTTCTCAGACAGTGTGAAGACAATATTTTTATGCTTACTATGAAATTCTAGAAATAGTTGTCAGCGCTTGGATGTGACTATTGAAGGAAAGCTGGAGAAAAAATTTAGCATCCTAGAAAGCAAAAAATTATAAAACTTCTGGCATTTCAAAAAATGAATTTTCTCTGAAGCAATACCACCAAAACAAAGACATAGAAACAACAGTGCTATAAAAAAAATTACTTTTTGGTTTTGAAGCAATCGGGTTTCGGAAAAATTACCACACACCCTATTATGAAGATGACGTTTAGTGCTTCTTTAACAAAATTCCAGAATTAAACAGCTAACAGTTGTGTCAAGTCAAACCGTTTTATTGCCGAAACCATCTGAGGAGTCCAGCGACTATGATAGTAATAAGAATCTTGAATTGGACGACACCAATAGTAATGTGGATATTAATAAAAAAGATGAGGAAGTTGAATACTTCCGCCCTACATTAGAAAACATCAACAAAGGAAAATTCGTTTTGATGACATTTTTGTAAGATTCTTGGAAGTTTTTGAAAGAGAAGATATTGTAGTTCAAGACCTGAAATCAGTTGAATGAATGCTGATTTTCAAAATAATTAATAACGACGTATCCACGGATGTCTTCAAAAAATGATTGTTTTATTACCAGATCCAACAACCGAGATAATTTCTAATAGGATTGAAAAGTAGCATTTTCGCAAAGGAATTAATGTTAAAGAATGTTAGGACGTATTTTTTTATTTTATTAATATTTTAAATTATATTTATATAAATTTAAACTAAATAGACAGTAACACAATAAAAAGGGTATGATCAATCTAAACCACTCCCCTCCATAATTAATCTCACCCGTTTAAAAAACTCCGAAAAATTGCTTGTCCAATTTAACTAAGTTTGAGATTTTTCACCAAAAGATTTAGTGTTTTTTGCTGTAAAATTAATGCAATCAATATAATGAGACACCGCCTATTCAAGATTAAATTTTAGTGAAGGTAAAATCCCAAAAATCGTTTCTCTTCCTTTTGTCTCTGAACCGTGAAGGTGAAGACTTTGATATAACTGCGTTAGCTATTGATTAAGAATATTGTAATAAGCGATTTACTCTAAAGTCATTACAAACCAAAATTTCATAATAAATTAGATATCCAACGCAGTTCGATGTATAACTATCGGCCGTCTAATCAAGGTAGGGATAGAAATCTTCGGGAATAATCTCGTATTACAAATGGTGTACACTCCTACTTTAAAGTCTCAACAACTACCAGTCTGTCAAGATACGAGCACAATTGGTACAAGTATTCTCGCTGTAGGACATCTTATAACCTATTTGCTCATTCTTATCTCGTGGGTAGTCGTTTTTATCTCAGAATAAAAAACAGAATAACTATTGTCTCCATTGTTATAAGTTAGTTAACTATGGTGTTTAATTGTTGATTTGGGCATATTGATTTAATTTTGATTTGTAATTGTATTGTTATTACGCCATGTTTTGAAAGAGTGTAAACACAGTGATTGTTAAATTAAAGTTTTAATACTACTATTTATACTCTATTTTCTTTCTGATAATGTGTACTCCAATTCAACAATCACCCATAAAAAAAATTACTATTTTGTTATTTTTACTGTAACAAATTGATGTGAATAAATGTTGTAAAGTTGTTTTGAAATTGACCTTTGATGGTACTTCACGTGCCGGTTTATTTCTTGTAGGACGATGAATTATTCTCATATATACCTAAATAACCTAAAGGTGGTACACAAGGATTTTACATTGAAGTCTGTAGAATATCAAACCCCGTCAGTATTTTGTTATCTACGTACTTGCCATTTTTCCACTCCTTTAGAATTCATACTTGGAATTTATACGTAGACATTACAGCGTGGAAGATTCAAGAGCATATTAGACAAATAGGTTCTTCTCTTATTCTTTGGTTGTTGCTAGTATTACCTTATACTCTTCGTTCAACCTATGAGACTGACGCAATTGTCTACTTTAAACAAACGAACCGTGATAACTATGCTGCATCTACCTTGGATTCCTTGGTCAAGTTATGTAGTTACCAAATTATCTTCAGTTATTTGTGTTATAACTTCCGTGATTGTAGTTGCACATGTTTAGACCGAACAATTTAATTTACTATAAGCTTTGAACGTCGCGATTTTGTGATAATCTTTTGTAATCGTAATCCCAACAAAGTAAATGAATTCACATGCTGGCGCTTTATTTTTAATTAAGAGAGGTCGCGCAAGTATAGTTAGAAAAGTCCTAAACAGGTGTGTAAGAAAAATGATAAGACTGATGTTTTTATTTACCAAAGTTTTTTATTTTTTTCAAACAATAATGTTATCTCTCTCGAAGTAGTCCCCTTAGGCAGCTATATACTGCCGGAGTCGTTGTTTCCAATTTTTGTAATGCAGCTTTTCTTTTCCAGAGTTTCAAAATAACGTCCTTTTTAAGACATGTTCCAATTTTGAGAAAAGAAAAAAATCAAGAGGATTCAAATCCGGTGAATAGGAGGTTGAAAGACAACAGAAATGCGTTTTGAGGTCAAAATTCGATGATAGAAATAGTCGTGTGACATGGTGCATTGTCATGATCAAGCATCCATTTGTATGCACGAATCACTCTTTTCCTTGGCTATTCAAGGACACTTTTATAAATCACTTGTTTTGATGTAACAAATTTCTTGTATATAATACCTTTATAGTAACATACAACAAAAAACACACCTTAACCGATTGCGCTGTTAAATATAACGTGCTAACAGTACAGATAAACTGAGACTGAGGAAGTAGAAAAGATAAACAAACCAGAATAACACAAAACGGTAAACACAACGTTGCCGGATCGCCCGCAGTGTTACATTTTTCACGCACCTTGTATATCTTATATGTAACAGTAGATACAACGTAAGAGGTTAAACGGAGACATGTACTGGGCAATTATACCTCCCTGCTTTGCCATTGCCTTGCAAGATAATGTAGTTGAACTCCTCGAACAGTTGGGAAATTTAAAGTATATTTACATGAAATTTGAAAAAGTTTAATAATATTTTTCATTTTCGAGATTTTACATAAAAAAAAAGAATTTTTTTTAAAACATATAAAAAATTTATTTTTCGTTGTCACTTTTAGAGATTTAGAAAATGGCGCTGCCAAATTTTTAATTCAACATTTCATGTCGGAAGAACCATCAACAACTTTATTTTTTTATACGGTCACATACAAAATGACACCCTGTATTTGATAGTGTTTTTTATTACAAATTTAACACATAATTGTTTAGAGATTAGTTTTGTAAAAAATAATGATATTTAATATTATATGTACTCTATAAGAGCTCTTCTAGGTGGAGGTGGGAATAATACTCAACTCAATAAGTTGTAATCGCCGACGTTTTGCCCACCGTTGTGTAGGCGAAACGTCGGCGAATAGATCAACAAATATATATTAATAATATTTTTTTAAATAAGCCCAAAAAATGCGAAAAACAAAATCGAAAAAAGTTTTCTTTGTAAAATCTTGAAAATAAAAAATATTAAATTTTTTCAAACTCCGTGTAAATATACTCTAAGATTTTTTTTTGTAACTTGAGCTATCTTGTATCTTTTACCGTTTTCAAGATCCCCATGCTATTCACCCTTACCTCGGACACAGTGTATATTTAAAAACATCGGTGAATACGACCCATTAGCATTTATAGCGGCAGTGCGTGGTAGTTATTTACATTAGAGTAGGAATTTACGATGCGATAACTCTGTTTGAGGAACAAGTCCAAAGGACTAGTTCCTCATTAGCTGGAGCGCCGTAAAATCACTTTACACACGAAATTTATATAATATTTTTTGGCCGACGATCCTCATCAAAAATTAAAAAGAACAAAATTATTATTAGTGATTTTAATTAAGTGATTTTTTAAAACATAAAAAATTAATTTTTCGTTGTCACTCTTAGAGATTTAGAAAATGGCGCTGCCAAATTTTTAATTCAACATTTCATGTCGGAAGAACCATCAACAACTTTATTTTTTTATACGGTCACATACAAAATGACACCCTGTATTTGATAGTGTTTTTATTACAAATTCAACACATAATTGTTTAGAGATTAGTTTTGTAAAAATTATTATATTTAATATTATATGTACTCTATAAGAGCTCTTCTAGGTGAAGGTGGGAATAATACTCAACTCAATAAGTTGTAATCGCCGACGTTTGCCCACCGTTGTGTAGGCGAAACGTCGGCGAATAGATCAACAAATATATATTAATAATATTTTTTAAATAAGCCCAAAAAATGCGAAAAATAAAATCGAAAAAAGTTTTTCTTTGTAAAATCTTGAAAATAAAAAATATTAAATTTTTTCAAACTCCGTGTAAATATACTCTAAGATTTTAAACTTAGTTTATTTTTAAAACGTTGCCAAATAGCAGATAAATCAACCACTACTTTACCTCATAGTAGCTGTACTTTACCGCATTGTGTGTAAAAATAAAGTTTCAAGACAAGTATGAATAACTGAAAAATGTGCTTTACAGTTCAGGAAGCCAAAAAATAAATTTCATAAAAACAGCATTGCGTTTCACGCACCGGTATAAGAAATAAAACCTTATTTACAAATAAGAGTAGAAAAAAAGTGTTTTCAAATTTGCTTTAACGTACTAAATATTACTCTATCAGCAGATTTAACAACTCGACAAAATGTGGAAACAATGTTAAATTTTAATAGAATAATCGACCACTTCTGGGAAATCAGATGTACCTTATCTAATAATGAACCAGATGGAAGTGTGTACTAAGAATCAACTAGAAGTGAAAAACATAATGCTGCACTTACATTCAACCCTACAAAACAATAAAAGTTTAAATTGAATTTAGAGTTTTCACTGCTCGCTACAGAGATTTCATTAAATTGATATTCAGTCCTTCGTCAATGTTATTTAAAGCATACGTATTTACTACCTATAAAAGAGGATTAAAAACCATTTACTCGCAAATCTCTCAGAAACATGTCAGTAGTGCTTTTCCATCGACCGATATTCATTGTGATGTTACCCAATTTCCACGTCAATGATTTTTATTTATGAACTTTACTATTATCACTAAGAAAAACTAGAACAACGTTATTTTTAAATTTTATTTTGTTGCCGTATATTTTTTTATAATCCCTATTTTTTTTCTTCTTCAAATACAAATGTTTATTTCTACAGAATGTTCGGAATTATGAAATGAAACCCATTAGAGAATTTGAATGATATATATTTGTAGCTTTACTATCGTTTCATATTTTTCAGAAACAATGAATATGTAAAAGTACACGGACGTCAAAAAAATTACCTCACAAATAACGTATGCAAACAACGTCTTTTATTAGACTTGACTAAAGTAAAATAAATAACTAAATTCATTTACGGTTTTGTTTTTCCATTATTTGTCAAACAAACAAAACAAAAATGTGTTTATATGATTAATCCATATCAGTTTAATCTGTAAATTATTTTTAGAGCTTAGTAGAGCAAAATTTGCAATACGAAAGGGTTACGTTTGTAAATATGACATGAAATAAAAATTTATGCGTTAGAAAAGTTTACCTTTCTAGTTTTTATACAAAACTTTTTGTTCCCGCCTAAGGGAATAAGAGTAAGAAGCAGCTTTCGCCTTTCACATAAAGAACGCTAACTGAAAAGTTAGACAATCTTCATCAATACCTGCTGTAAACCAGAATTTACAATGAAAGCATTTTAGCAGTTTCAGTCGTTATTGTACTGAAAATAAACCTTTTTAAATGATTTCATAAATGTATTGTGCGTAGTAGGGCATTAATAAATTAGTTAATCGAAATTACATTACTTTTAGTGAAGGGATAAAAGTATTTTAGCGTTCATTAAACAGAAAGTGTTTGTAATTTTCTGTTTTTGAAAAATGACGGAAATTTTAATCTGACGAGTGTTATATTTATTACTACTGCAGAAAAATCTTTTAGAAAATGAAATTTTTGTTAGGTTGGATACTCACATAAATTATTCAGTACATTATCCCTAAACCAAATAACACATTTTACCTCTATCATGTGTTGTGTGTGTGTGTGTGTGTGTGGGTACTAATAATGTGATTGCAAATCTCAATTTACCCTAAAAGGCAGTTATTTTTTTTTAGTTAAAATTTAACATCCAGAAAAATTGCAACACCTAGAAGTTGTTGAACGATTTTATTGAAATTTTCAGGAAACGTCTATATTCATGAAACAAAGTAATGATTAAAATTTAAAAACAAAAGAACAATAGCTTAAAAAGTTTTTTCAATAATGAGTTGCTCCGCCACGATTTGTAATGCACTCAATTAAACGGCTTGGTATGCTATCAATCAAGTAATCTATAGATGCTTGTGGTATATAATCCCAAGCTTCTTAAATCCGTAGCTGGAGATCGTATCTGGAGGGTCTGGTAAATTACCCAGTCGCCTACCGATCATATCCCATATATGTTCAACGGGCAACAAAACAGGCGACTCAGCAAGCTATGGAAAAACGGCAATGTTAGCTTTTTCCAAAAACCGTGTTGTAGCCCTTGTCGTATGAGGGCGCGCATGAAAATGGGATTTTGCAGCCTTTGAAGATATGGACGCCCAACGGGTTGTAGCACATTAGCATTGTAACCAGCTGCGTTTAGGTTGCCGTTAATAAAGACTAAGGATGATCTGCTACCATAACATATTGCACCCCATATCATAACTCCTTGAGTGAGGACTGTGTTGCGATCCATAAAAAATGTTGTAGTTCCACAAGCAAAATCGGGACTTGTTACTAAACACAATTTGATGCCATTCTTGTACCCAATTAACCTTTTCGTTGCTCTATTCGAGTCTGCTTAGACGGTGAAGTGGAGTAAGAGAGAGAGACATAAAAATGGACAATATGAACGCAACCCATAAGATCTTATCCGGCGATAAACAGATGACATTGACATTCTCAGTGCTACACCTCTCATCCAATCATATGCAATTGATCGAGTTGTTGAAAATCTGTCTCTTGTGGCCAAAACTCTTAAGCGACGTTTTTCATAATCTGTAGTCCCCCAAGACCCCGAGAACCCCGGCGACAAAGTTAATAAAAAAAACTCGGTTTACCACCACAACCCCCCCCCCCTAAAGAACCCCCCCCCCCCTTTTCCAAAAAACCATATTTTTGTACTCCCCCCGCATTTTTCACAATTTCAAAAAGAAATTGCAAACAAACCACCAAATTCCCCACACTTAACATTTACTAAAAAATCCATCCCCACAAATTTTTTTTTATTATTTTCTTTAAAAACAACAAAAAAAACAAAAACCCCAACTAAAATTTATTCAAATTTTAATCCTCACTTTAATTAATGAAAAAAGACATTTCCCAAAAATTTCCATCAAATCCTTCAACAAAATTTTTAGTTTTTAATTTTTTTTTGGATCAGTATACAGGGTGATTCAGCTAACCCGTTCATTAGAAGTTTATGGACTTCCCGTTGAAATATTTGTTTAAAAATTTGGAATAGGGGATTGCTCAAAAGTTCTATTTAATTAAAATATTTCAGTTTTTCTAGCACTTCCGGTTACACCGGAAGTGGCTACCAACTTTCTTATTTTAAATGGAATGATATATTTTTTTGTATATTTGGATTCTACGCTAAAATCTGAGTTACTTTTATGTAGCACAACCTATATGAAAAATCAATAGTTTTTGAGATATTCTCATTTTTTTGAGAAAAATTGGTTTTGTAGTATTGTTTTCAAACGCTTGTCAATGATTGAAAAAGAAAGTTATAGTAACAAAATTTGGGCTATACTTAGAGGACTGTTAAGTTTTTAAATGATGTGTAATTTGACATCTCATTATTTACAGGGTGTTCAAAATGTTTGGCTAAATCTGACTAACTTCAACTGCCCAAAAGTCAATTTTTTTAAATGGAACACCCTGTATCTTGTTGCTCTATGTGATGGAGAATTAAGTGGTCTTTCAATCTTCATAAGGGTTCCCTATACCTATCTGTTACCATTTTCCTGCTATCGATGTATTTACATTCGACACACAATATTTCTCTATTTTATTAAATAATTTCTGACTAGTGGCCTGTGGAAATTAAAACAATGTGCCTTATTTATCAAACTTGTAAACGTCGACGTGACACATTATACACGATATGGAAATCCACCAAGAATATTCGAATGAAGACATACTAAATTTATTTTTATTCATGGAGAATGTTACAAGATTATTGAAAGAACTTGCCGTTTGCTTAACGAGAGATATCTACATTTATGGCCTCTAAATAAAATTACATTGCAAAAAATAGAAGCAAATTAATTTAATTATTAATTTAGCAACTGTTCGATATGCCGTCCGTGGTTTTCTAAGCACAATAAAACTCTTCTGTTAACTTCAGCTATTGTGGATTTTTGAACCATTTGCACATCTACTTCAGCGAAGGCAGTTCGAACCCGATGTAATAAGTCATCTCTGTTATGGACTGGCCTTGAATAGACTTTAGTCTTGACATACCCCATAAAAAAATCCAGGGTGTTAGGTCAGGTGATCTGGGAGGCCATAGAGATGGACCATTGCGTCCAAACCAACGATCTTCGAACATATGGGATAATTCTTGATAAACCTCATGGGTTGAATGGGCTGGAGCACCATCCATTTGGTACCAACATGAATTTAGAAGATTTAGGGGTAAATTTTCCAAAAAATTTGAAACCACTCCTCTAAGCATTTCTAAATATTTGCGAGAATTTAAATTTTCGTCATACACTTCAAAACAAACACGATTATCCATAATTAAACAAAAAACATTAAAACTAAATGTGTCTTGAAAGTTACCTTCGCGCACCATCCGAGGATTTTGTTCTGCCCAATAATGCCAATTTTTCCTATTAATGATTCCTTCTCTACTAAATTTTGACTCATCGGTCCAAATAATTTTTTCAAAAAATTTGGGTCTTCCTGCGTTTTCAATAAAATGCTTTCACAAAATGCTACACGACGTATTTCGTCACCTGGGCGGAAAGCTTGTAGTTTTATAATAGAAAAAGCATGCATTTTACGTTGTGCCAAAATTCTCTGTATCGACGAGTAGGACAGTCCCAAATCTTCAGACGCAGCTCTGATCGATGCATGTGGATTTGCATTAAAATATGCCAATACATTTATTTCGTTGTCTTCATCACCGGTGACTACCTTGGGGCGTGTTCTAGTACATTGAATTCCAAATTGTTTAAAATTTGCTTCTATTCTCTTAAACGTAGTTTTATTTAGAGGTCGCAAGTGTGGATATCTCTCGTTAAACAAACGGCAAGTTCTTTCAATAATTTTGTAACATTCTCCATGAATAAAAAATAAATTTAGTATGTCTTCATTCGAATATTCTTGGTGGATTTCCATATCGTGTATAATGTGTCACGTCGACGTTTACAAGTTTGATAAATAAGGCACATTGTTTTAATTTCCACAGGCCACTAGTCAGAAATTATTTAATAAAATAGAGAAATATTGTGTGTCGAATGTAAATACATCGATAGCAGGAAAATGGTAACAGATAGGTATAGGGAACCCTTATGAAGATTGAAAGACCACTTAATTCTCCATCACATAGAGCAACAAGATAAGGTGTTCCAATTAAAAAAATTGACTTTTGGCAGTTGAAGTTAGTCATTTACCCAAACATTTTTAACACCCTGTAAATAATAAGATGTCAAATTACACATCATTTAAAAACTTAACAGTCCTCCAGTGTAACCAGTCGTAACGAGGGCTAAGAAGCTGAAATATTTTAATTAAATAGAACTTTTGAGCAATCCCTATTCCAAATTTTTAAACAAATATTTCAACGGGAAGCGCATAAACTTCTAATGAACGAGTGTATATTGTTGAATCACCCTGTATATTGTTGGAACTTTCAACAATGTTATATGTAAGTAAGAACCAACAGGAAAATGTTTCAGACAAAAGCTATTTGGGTTTAAATATTATACTGTAATAAAAAAATAACAAAATCAAGTAGACCTTCTAATGAGTTTTAAAATGATAAACAATTGATAAACTAATTACACCATTTTATAAACTTTATGAGGCCAAGCAACTATTATTTATTTTGTTTTTAAATTAATCTATATAATATTTCAATCTTTTGATGATACGTTTTTAATTATTCTGATGATACGGTATTTAAATAGAATTGACCTTGATAAAGCCCTCACTAGCTAAGGCAAAACGTCGACAATTTCATGCGAAACTAAAGCCGTTAGTTCTGTTATTTTACTTCACCTAGGAGAAATATACACAAAATAATTAAAGTAATTGAAGAAAAAAAAATCTTCATCTTTGTTTTCCCAGATTCTTGTTTTATTAATTTCATCGGCATTAGAGAAAATTACTTAAGGATTTACAAACAATACGAAATAGTTCAGAAATCTGTTACAGTATATAAGATACCTACATATAACAAAAAGGAGTCTCTCCCTTAAATACGTTTAATGGAAACACATTAAACAAAGGGTTGTGGAAAAAACATACATGAATATGAAACAATGAAAACGAGTGCACATTCTGACCTTACTGTCCTTTTTAGGTAGTCTTTAACACCCTCTTTCACAATACGCAGTGGGGGTGAAGTCAGTGACCAGTATCTCGTTCTATTACAGCCTTCCCTCTAGATTGTGCATACGTCATCGGTACGATCTAGGACAAACTCTTCTTTGGCCTTCCCCTTTTTAATGGTTGCTGAGGTGTTTCTTCTATGTCTCCAAAAACAAAAATATGTTGGAGACGTGGTAATTACCACTATATAATTCTTTTTAGAAATAGGATTGATTATTTGATACGATGTAGAACTGACATTTTTTCCAATTTTATAAGGTCCAGCTCTATTTGTTAGAATATTGACGGGGTATCCTTCTTAGCATTATTAAGCAGATAATTTTTGATTTGATCCTATTTTATATTGCTCAACATTGCGCCTAATACGATTTGCTATATCGTTCCTAGCGTTCTGCGCCCTTTTATGTAGATCTCGAGCATCTGTCAAAGTATCTACCATTTTTAACAACTAAGGTGTTATTTTCGGAATAAATAGCGCGAATATCTCCGAGCTTTTGTGACCAGGTATTGTGGACGTTTTTGACACTTATTGCCAGTTGAGTCTTTAAGTCACGATTTTTTCTCTCTACTGTGTTAGATTGTGGATGTTAAACAGGAATCAGGTATTGTTCACCCCAAACAGAACAACGCTTTCTGCTTCGCCTGAGTCACGAATTAACTTACGTTGCCAGAAATTACGTTCCTTGGCATTACATATCTTAAAAATACCTCTGAAATTAGTATTTTTGCACAAGCGTCATAGTTGCTTAATCATTCAATCCATTTCGTTGATGTTTCTTTGATAATCATGATCCAGCGTTCTCCCAATTCTTCTAAAAGAAACTTCTGGTTGTTGGTTAAATTTATACCTTTATACATTTGTGCGGTTTTACTGGGATTAGTTTGAGTTTTCAAGTTTCACAACTGTTGCACATTTGTTTGGTGTTGAAATGTGATATCTTCGGCAAATTCAAATGATTGCTCTGGATCATCAGCAAAACTCCAGTTGTTTTGACCCAGGTTAATTACAATGCCGGCTTTCCAAAAAAAGTCTATTCCTAGAAGGATGCAATTGTTATCCAATTTTGGCATTATTATGAGATCTGTTTCTATGCATCAATTCATAACGTCTATCTCTATATGAGCAATAAGCACTTCTTTAGTTTTAGCAATTTTGTCTACGTATGCAATTGTGACTCATGATTTGGTCAACGGGTGATTTACTATTTTTAAGAAATCGTACACACGTCTACCTGCTGTGCTAGTTTGTGCACCAAAATCCGCAAAAGCAACTCCATCACGCTGAAGGGTTTAATAGGAAGTAGTGGTTTTGCGCAAAAAACGGAAATAGCGCTAGTTTCCATAGTAGTCGTCGAAAAAAGCGGCAACGCTTTAGTCTTTTTTCCTGAAAATTGTGCTGCTCATTTTGCAAAACTGCCTCGAGCGATCGGAACTGGTAGAGTTTTTTGGTGCAGTTTTTTGGTGTTTTCCCGTTTGTTGATAGAGGTTCTTAATTTATTTATGAAGTGTCTTTATAATGAAAGGCGCACACAATTACTAAAATTTGCAAAAAAATTGTTGCTTAACAGATGCAATTTTGGTCTTTAGAATAAACTACCGTTCTGCCTTTTGTGTTGTGATTTAGGTGATGTAACAATGGTGTGAAAAAATGGCGGTCGTAGAATCGTTTAACAAGGACTGCAAGAGTGGTTTAAAGTCGTTGAGGAAATTCACAAAAATGGCGAGTAACGCGCTCGTGCTTACTTAAACAAGATACCCAGAATTTTTACAGATTTTCTTAATTCCAATTTGTGGTAGCAATATATTTACACTTTTGACTAATATTTTAAGCAATTAACCGATTTTTAATTATTTTACTTTAAAAGTCTTAAGTTGAGTACTAGCTAGAAATATTAAAGTCCAAAGTTGGGCGCCAGATTTATAACAAAAATGGGGCTCTACTTAAAAAAGTTTTAATGAAAACACATTAAACAAAATAATTACATGAATATGAAACTACTGCACATTCGCAACCTCTTAAGATCTGTTTCTTCTTTTTTGGGTAGGTTTCACAACCCTTTTACAATACGCAGCGGGGGTAAGGTCAGTGACCAATATTCCATTGTGTTACATACCAAATAATTACAAAAACCATTAACCTACTGCAAGTAAGGGTTTGTAATTAAATACATCTTGCATAAAAATAATCAAGCGCCTTTTATATTATGATTTAATGTCAAAATGTCTAAAAAAACGAAATCTGTAAAAAATCTTGCTCCACCCCCACTTCCAGTTTATAAAATTCTTCCACCAGTGACAGTCGTTCCGGAAGGTGTAGATCCTAAAAGTGTACTATTTCCAGAATGGTCTGATCAAGAAATCAATGCTGAAAAGTGGGATATGCACAAAGCCAACGTGAGTCTGTCATGATCCAATGCTTAAAAATTTTAATTTAAGATTTTTAAATATTGATTACTATTTATGTGAAATTGTAGTACGTAATCAATTTTAACAAAAAATATTAGGAAATCTTTATAGTGTCAGATTTCCAAAAATTTTAGTGCATATGTCACACCTACATTTTAATGTTACTGTTTGTTAATCAAAAATAATTCTTACTTTACATCTCATTTTTTAATTATTTATGGTGTTAGCCTCGAATGCTCTAATCTAAGCCTCGAGATTATTATCCGTTGTCTACGCATCAACGCAGTTGTTTTACAGTCTCGTATCGATTCAATTATAGTTTGCCCGCCATTTTCTTCCCTTTTCTCTTTCGAATTATCAATGATTTTAGTTTCAATAGTACACACATATTTTTTGTTTATTTTAAGTAATCGTGGGTCTTCAGAATCTATTTTCTATGACGGAATGGTTAAAACTCTATTCAGATCAGGCTAACATCATCCTAAATTGTCACTATCACACATCTTAGTTTTACATTTGCACAATTCCAACTTGAAACTATGTCTGGCAAGAAATGGCACGTCGAACCCGCTATAGAGACTAGGTCTTCAGGTAGTGTAAAACGCTTCAATCACATATCTAATACCGGCTTATAGATAGTTCATTGCTGCAAACACTCCATACATAATTCAAAATACACTAAATAAGGTTTAACATTCTGTTAGATTCTACCTAAATGTTCTTACGAAACTTTTGTAATTAAACTCAAGTACTCAAATTATCGCAAATATTTTTAATGAAGATGTCAGAAAATGTGGCTATCAAGGTGGAATCTTGTGTGATGCATTATCCAATAGTCAACCATTAAAGATTTTCATACCCAAACAAACTCCAAACTAGTATAAAGGGCTGACACCTTTTCGGGTTTGTAGCAACATGTAAGCAAATACATATGGTATTTAAGAGTGATATGACAATAAAAGTAAAAGCATTGATTATAAAGTTACTAAAAATGCGCAACGCATATGGGGAAAATGTAACCGACAATTTCACCGATTTGTAGATGGCTCCACTGACAGTTTTCAGCGAAATATTTTTAGTTGCTTTCTAGTACGCGTTGAATTAACGTCACCGTCTGCTCCGAGTTTATACGTATGTCTGGAAGTGGTTTGTTATGACAATGACTAAAGTGCGAGTATGTGAACTGCAAAAAATAACGAAGAACAACAGAGACCAAGATTTTTTAAAATTCTAAATAAAAGATGTACACCGCCCCAGCGAGTGGCAAAAAAATTGTGGGAACATTGTTATTGCCCTTGTAAAAAATATTGACGATTTAGAAAATAAGTTAATTTGTGACTAACATTTCTTAAGATCCGGACATAATTACGGATGTTATTCTATTGTTTATGTGCACTTTAAATATGTATGTTTAATATAAAAAATGTATTGTAAAATCTAATAATTATGTCTCTGTGTAACTGTTATATATGTATTTATATTTTATTATGTATACCTGATGAAGCTTTTATTTAAAAAAAGCGAAACGTTTATAGTAATTAATAAATTATTTTCAAAAATTTGGCTGAAATATTTCTGCAACCTTAATAAATCCAAAATTTTTGTTTTTTCTACATTTAATTCTAATTTCTTTCTGTCCAAATATCTATATATCACTTTTGTTATTCCTTTCATTTCCTCCTCTGTTTTTGTCAAGACAACCATATCATCTGAGTAGGCTAGAACTCACACTTTTCTTCTTCCCACCACTATCCCTCCTACCTGCTGTCCTTTAATTTCTTCTATCCCAAACTCTCTTCCCTTACTCTTGTACTCTCTGCACCTTGTTTCTTTGTAAATTTCTTCTATTGCATCTATTAAATCTTTGCTTATTCCAGCCTCTTTCAAGTTTTCTCACAACAATCCCTTTTCCACCTTATCAAAGTTAACCTTAAATCTAAAAACATTTTTCCTTTTTTTTTCTTTCTTCTTTCCTATCTTCCACTTTGTATATTGGGCGTATTTTGGCTTTTCTCCATTTTCTGGTAACCCTTCTTCTTTCCATATTTTTCAAATATTCCTCTTAATCTTTCTCTCATGTATTCCCCTGTGTATTTCCACTGCTCCCCCCTGCGTTCCATCTGTGCCAGCAGCCTTTCCTTTTAATCTTATTTATGGCTTTTTCCATCTCCTCCTTTTCAATCCCTCTTTCTCTTATTTTCTTATTTTGCCTTTTATCATCTTTTTTCTTTCTTCTTTCTTCTCACGAACTTCCAAACTTGTCCTTCGTTTTCTTCCTCGATCTCACTTTCTAACCTCATTATGAATTCTTCTTTCCCTTTCTGCATTCTTCTTTAAATTTCATCCTAATTTTCTTATATTCTTCAATTGCCATTTTTCCATTTCTTCTTTTCCCTCTCCCTCATTTCTATCTTTGCTTTCTGGCACTCGCATTTCACCATTCATTTTATCTCTCCAAATTTCCTGTTCTCACTCTGTACTTTCTCTTTCTGTTGCTTCCTCCATTTATTTTATTATCTTGTTTATCTCCTCCTCTATTCCTTCTTCTGAATGTTGTCCTTTCTCCATCTTTTCCTTGTATCTTTCTATATTTTCATCCGTCCATACCTTCATTTCTCTCCACTCCCTTTCTTTTTTCTTCTGTATCATTTTCTTCTCCCACCAAGGTCACTTCTAACGTTTGATGATCAGAGTCTACAATTTCACCCAATTTTGAACTTTGCTATGTCTTATATACTTCTTTCATTTGTAATTACATCGTCTATTACCGACTCTTCTCTTCCTCCAATAAACGTATATTCCCCTTTCTCTCCATCATCCTTGTTTCGTTTAATATTGTTCATCCTTTTTCCTCACAAAATTCTACCATTTTTTTCTTGCCCATTTATTATTTTATCTATTGATACTCTTTTCTTTACCCGTCCATTTACCATCATACCTCCTTCCTCTCCCTATCCTTTGCATTGAAATTGTTTCTTAATATTATTTTTTCACTCTCTTTTTCATTACTTTATCTGTTTTTTTATTTTCTTTTCCATAAATTGTTATTACTTCATACCTTTCTCCTTCTTCTGTTTCTATATTCGTTTTCATCACTCCCATTATTCTTTCCTCTCTTCCCTCTTTTTTCTTTTTTCCATTCTTCTTCTCACATTATTATTCCTCCCTTTGTTCCTTCCCATCTTCTCTGTTTTTTTCACGAACTGTATCGTTCCATATAAATTCTTCAGGCATCTTGTCTTTCCACTCTTTCCAATCTTCTCTACCATCCAGGTTTCCACCTGCCCCACCATTTTAAAATCCTAATATAATTCCAAAATTCCCTTCTTAGTGTTTTTATTCCTGCCACATTCCAAAATAATATCCTGTTTTTCCCTGTCCCTTCGTCTCTTCTCCTTCCACCCACATTTTTAGGAATCACTTTTTTCCCCTCTTTTCATATTTTTTGCCTCTAACCTTATCTTGTTTTTTATATCTCTTTCCTTTTTCATGTTTCATGTCCTCGTCAATATAGATTCTCGTACCTCGTAATATCTCTAATTTTTCTTCTAAACTTCCTACCTTTATTAATACTATTCTCTTCTTTATCTCTCTAGCTTCTTCCATTTTTCTTCCAACCCCTTAACATATCTTGGACTTGAATCTTTATTTCTTGGTAGTTTCCGTTTACTTTCAACGCTTTCGCGACTAAATTTTTTCTCCTATTTTCTTTCTCTATGTTTTCCACTTTTCTTTCTAAGTTTTCCACCTTTTCCTCTAATTTCTTGCACTTATTTTCCCATTTCTCATTCATTGTCTTCATTTCCGCTCCTAATTACTTTATTTCCCTTTTGTTCTTTCTGGTTTATTTTTATTAACTTAATTTCTCTTAGCATCTCATACATACATTTCATCTTCTTCTTGCCTCCCACGTACTTTTTTTTTACTTTTCTCTTCATTCATACGGTCTTTCTCTGGCGATCTACCCATCTTTTTACTTCTTCTGAATGCATTAAATAACTCTTTTTTCGTTTTTCGTTATTTTATGTAATTTGCATAAGAATAATAAGAATAACTTCTTCCATAGGACGCGATAATATGTGAGAAAAAAAAAGCAAAAATCAAATTAGAAATTGAAAACAGTCGTACTATTGATTTCGGAGAAAAACGACGTAATTTTCAATGCGATGATAAGTAAATATTGTTTAGACAAATAAATTGTTTATGTAAGCAAAAACGTAAATAAATTTGATTTATTAAAATTACAGTGTTGTTTTATTAAAGCATTGAATCAAAATTAAAGTTTTGAAACAAAATTAAAAAGTTTTTTATAAATCTACATCTACATTGAGGCACGATAAATTTACGAGTTTTATAATTTAATAGGAGAGCAAATAAAAATACGTGCAGTGCAGAAACCGGAGCCTATCTGAACATTCTTAAACGAAATAGCGGCCTTGAATAACTTGTAGAAGTTAACACCAATAACAGCCGTGGCACCACAATCTACGAGTACAGTTTGTGGACCGCGGGTTAAAGAGGGTTCGGTTTCTGGAGGGAGAAGCTGGTACACATTTTTACTAACGGTTGCTCATCTTCCAATAACTTTATAATCAATGGTAAAAGTATTAAAATGAGTAAAAGTTATAAAATAATTAAAATATTAATAAAATAAAAATGATTGTGATGGGGTTGGGACAGAAAGGGTGCGTCGTACCATCTCCAATTTCTAATCAGCTCTTCCTTGTAGTAGACCAGTCCTACTGTGAAAAAATCAAGGTTCTAGATGCTTCCTGTGAGGCGCTATTGGGTGTACTAACATGCAGGCTTGCTTGCTTGTTTACAAACACAGGTTTTCCGGACTTTCTGAATTACAAGAATGAGCTATCGAAAAACGGTTTTTACCAAAAGACGTGAAATTTCGAGGCCAACAATCGTACAGCGAGGTATTTTTCAGTTAGATGGATGGTTAGATCAGAAAATGCAAAAAAGTGGTTTCGCCATCTGGACGATTATAAGTTGGTAGCAACTTGATGTTGTTACCAGAAATATATTTCGCTGAAAAAAGATGATATGAAAAACAACAAATTGCTTCTGTAACTCTAATCGTATTACCTTTCCAAAACACCAAATCTTCACGTGATGTCATAAGCATTTCATTTAACAATTAGAACGGCAGATGATATCTAGCATCACAACTTCTCATGATGGAGTGTTTGAGTTGAACCACGTTAACCCCTAACTGATTTTTTGTCTTCAGACACCAGACTAGTTTTCGATTTCTCAGATACGACGTGAGACTTATTATTCAATCTATCTTCATCGTTCTTAAATAACGAAAAAATAATGTGCTTCCCCTCTGGCGCGTTCAAACGTAATCATATGTATCTAGTCTAAAAATGTCGTATTTTTTCAGCAAATACGGTTAACCTAAATTCAATATTTTTGCGACTATTAACAAAAAGATCTATAGTTACCGGCCAAAAGTTTTACATGACAGTAACCAGTTATCAAGCCCTTACAATTATAAATAATGTAAAACAGTATAGTGACCTTTTAAAAAGCATAAAAATTATAAAAAGTATAATTACGTTAATATAGACAAACAAATGTGTATAAATATAATCGTAAAATACATAGATTTATTTCAGTTTGACTAACATCAAATGTATCCCCTTGCGGAGAGGAAGTAGAGGTTTAAAGTGCGCTTTGTTTTTTGTGCCTTTGCGTTTGGACCGTAACGATCCCACGTGTTAGATGTCACTCTAGTAAACTCTACCTTTTAGAGCAGCCTAACCAGTTTTTTACGAAACCATTATCCGTAAGACCCTATAACACAACCTCTACGAATCCAACCCTGATCGACAAGTGCCAGCAGCTACAATATCAACAGTTACGACAAATCTTGGATCGGATGGTACTTGAGTCTATCTGACAATAGATTAAGCTAGCACCCAGCCGGCGGACAAGAGGCAACTACGGCACAATTATCCATAGTCATTTGGAAACTCAAAAAAAAAAGTTGAAACCTCAAGGACGCGACGATGTATCAGTAACAGGGAACCGTTTTTCCGGCCACAGTTGGCTGAGTCTGTGAATCGCAGTCACTACCCGACGATACAAAGTACACACTTACAACGCATGAGCAACTAATAACCTAACGTCAATGAACCGTCAAAGAGGACAAGGAAGGCTCTTTAGACTCCCCGCCAGCCCCGCCGGAGCACAGTTGGCAGTTTTTGTGTACACGTGTACACAGACTTGCATCGCAAGCCGATGTAGTCCGTTGAAAGATCAACCACCAGGTGTATTGCGGTTGCACTGTTTGGGTCAATCCACAGTCCTAGCTGAAACCACCGCTGCATTGCGAAAGCTGGCCATAGCGGCGGGCAAACTACGTTTTGAGTCAGTTGAGTTATGTCTTCAATTTCATGAAGTTGTCCTCCTTCAAAATAGTTTTAGAGTTCATCGACACAACTCGTAGGTTAGTAACTTTAGATCAGGATGCTAGACAACATCGAACAACTAGCGAATAAATGAAGATTCTTTAGTAATTGTAGTCTTACTCTAACTGGTGCTTGTTTTAGCGTTAGGTTTGAGACGAGCCGAGGTCGGAGCGAATAAAACACGGGTAGGTAAGCAGCGTATGTGCAAGATCCCTTCAATCTACCACCGAAGCAGTCACAGTGATAATACACTAGGAATACTGGAATATACATTGTTTGATGTAACGGGAACCAACATTCCTACCGTTCTTTTATCCGACTAAGGAGATCGTTAGGAACGGAACCGCAGTCCCGCTTTTGAGATGGATATATAGTAATCCCAGCCACCACGGGGTTGGCATCAACAACTTGCATTTATTTAAGAGACTTAGGATCAGTTGAACACAATCTTCTGGACTACTAAGGCCAGTTACTTTATCGCACCGTTTGATGGAGTACTTACCCATCCCACCACTCCACAATAAGAGTCCTGGGATCTGCTCATCAACAAAATTTTTTTCTCGATTGTAGGCAGGTACGATTGCTTACAACTTGCACTCAAGGAGATGCGCGTAATTATACATACCAAACCTTCAGATATCTGATGTTACATAGGATGATTCACGTAACCCGTCGGTTAGAAAGTTATTGAGTTCATAAAATTCCATTAATATGAAATTTGGTATATGGCCATAATCGACTACTCTAAGTCTAACTAAAATTTTTCAAAATGGCGACACTTATGGATATACCAAAAATTGACCCCATCTTTGTATTTTTAATTGAAATGATGGCAATTCTGACACCATATTTGAATTTTACATTTTATAATCAGCACCATCATATTGTCAAGACGTGTCATAGTTTTTGACATATGTAACGTTCAATGCAAAAAATTTGATTTGCAAGAGCATCTTAAGAAATTCACTACTGTTGAACCATTGTTTCTAAGAGCGATATTTTAAATCGTTGCTGATACTCCTGTCTTATTGCATTTGTCATCTGCGATTTTTGTGTTGACATTCAGAAACTGTCAAATACTTCATTTTTTTAAATAGCAACTGCCATTTCTGACGGGAGAAAGTCTATTAGTCTATTTAGCATCTCATCTAAGAAAAGCAACCACTATAACATCCGCGGAGCACTACTGGACGGGAAAAGTTAACTCTTTAGTTAAAGCTTGTCCTTAGTAACTAGGTTCTCCAAGCAACCGCCGCCTTGACACAGCCGACGACTGCCTTACCATTTGCACTTTATTGTCACGGACAAAACAATCTTAACCTACTAAAAATAAATAAAAATGGTACAAGAGTTCCAGAGTGTTTCAATTTTCAACATTCCTCTACAAGAGTATTTATAGAACAAGCATTTGGTTTGCTGAAAGGAAGATTGAGAATTTTAAAACATGTAAATATCTTCAAAACAGAACTCATTCCACTTTTAATTATAGTTTGTTGCATTCTACACAATATTTGTATGACAATTCCAAAACTGTCTACATTTTGAACATAAGTCCTGGTTCAGAATTAGGCTGGATTCGAAAAGTTGTTCTAGATAGATTACTAGTAATACAAAATGGTACAAAATTTGAAAATTTGAAAAACAGTTTGCTCCTCGATCTGTTTTTCCTTATTATCTTTAATTCTTTTTTTAAATTCCAAAACATCATGCCGCATTCATCAGAAGTAAAACCAAATCAATGTGCGTTAATTGCGTTTGCAATTAATTTTCATACATATTTATAGTTTTTTATAGATTTTAACGTGGGTTCATGTTCTTGGTAATTGTGCAAATTTCGATTTATAGTAACTCATTCATGTTATCGGTTTCTGAATAAAACAAAATTTCACATAAGACAGAATTTTACCTTTAAATAAGAGAGATAAATTTCTTTCAAGGAGTATGAAACTGGTTTATATTTACCTTCATTAATTATGAGCTTCTTCGAAATGTATTTCGAAAATGAATATACTTCAAATTCTTTCTAAACCACAGATTGTGCATTTCCACATTTCTAATTCGACTGACACTTAATTGAATAAAATCGTGACAATCAAATTCATACAAAATATAGGTTATGTTCTGTAAAACTAAATGACATATGATGATTTAATGGAAACGGTTGAGTATAAATAACAATTTACAACATCCCGGATTTTATTAAATTTACTTTTCTAAATTCGAAAATTCTGAACCGACTAATCTAATTTAAGAACTATTCTGAATTTCGAAAAATATAATTATTTGGTGTCGTCCTGCTTTAAGTTTAAATACATTATTTTGTGATTACACTATTAATTTGATAAAAGAAATAAATTAGTAACTTACCAAATTATACTGTCTTGATTATAACAACACAAGTTGTTTACTACTAGAGTTTCGGTTTTTCGAAAAAATGGTTGGTTTACAGTTAAATCTCAAGAAAAAGAAAAAGCAGTTTTAGTAACTTGTCATTTGTTGTAAAATCTTTCTAGCTCAAAGTAATTAAATGAACTAACGGCATTTTTTTATAAAAATGCCAACGTTTCCCCTTAGCATGTGAAAGCATTATCAAGGTTTTTGATTAAACAGTTTGATAAATGTTGGAATTTTATGAAAAAAGAGTGTTAGTTTTTGATTCTCATCCACTTATTAGAATTTCACAACACCTACAATCATTTAATTAAAAAAAATTCTCAACTAACCTACAAGTTGATGTACTGACTTGTACAATGTTTGCAAATTAGTTTCAACCAAGTATACGGATTTTATAAATGATGCTCACAAATACATTGCAAACTAATATTTAAACTTACGATTTTATTAAATTTGTATTGTACAAAAATAATCGTTTGATGCTTTTGTAATAATGTAACGATAGAAATACGAAGTATCTATTTTCTGAAAAAGTTGAATGTAATTCTTTGATTTATGAAAGACACCTTTGAAATGCTTGATATCTCTGTGTATAAGAAGACATCAAAGAACTTCCTTTTTTGTAGTTGCGTAAGTACTTTGCCTAGATCGTCAATAAAAATTTTAAGCCGATATATTTTAGAAACGTAAATGTTGTCGTTCGATAAGGTTATGAGATTTATCATGTGGTATTAATTTTTTTATTAATACCATAAGATTTTATTTAGAAAATTAAGATAGTATTTTAATAACAAAGGAAATTCTTTTTAATTACCAATTACCATTACACTATGATTTGAAAGATTAAATTTTGGTGTTTTGTGGAATTAATAATGTGTGAAACTTCTAAAGTGCACCGGAAAAGGTTAATTTATAGACTTGTCTAATAATACTGCCACTAAGGTTAGTTGTTCTAAACAAACGATTCTAATATTTCGTTTTTTTTTGTATCATGCGGCGAAGGGACACCGAGTACATGTATACGTAAATTTTAGGGGACACAAACATATTTCTTTCATTTTTTAAGACATAAAGTATTAAAAATGCTGACTGATTACTTTCTAGAAAAATTTTTGTTTTACTTTAATTTGCTTAGCACTGCGCAAGTATAGATATAAAAATTCTAAATCTTTGCTAAATGAAAAATTGAAAATATCTACCACCTAATTAAAAGGCTTATTTGTTTTAAGCAATGAAAATGCATCGCTGATGCTATGGTATAAACAAACCAAAAAAATCACATAATTTTATTAAATTTACAAAATATGCCTGGGAGGTTGTATTTTTGACATTTTTCTAAACGAACTATTTAAATATGTTATCGTTGATGTCGAAGCTAACAGGTCGAGCTTATTTATAAGTGATAGTGAATTGTATGTTGCCATTAAACATAATTTGAGTAGTAAAAAATACTGTAATATCTGAGTATAAAGATAGAAAAGGCGGCGTTTCTCAAGGTTCCGTTTTAGGCCCCCTCTTTTTATACTTTACATCTGTAAGCACTATACATATTTCCTACCACAACTTGTTTATTTAAAACTGTATACATGTACTTCGAGAGCTATTTAAACTCAATTATTTAGTATTAGTCTTTTGCTGAAGATGAGAGCATATCTCTCGAAATACATAAATACAATTTTAAATAAACAAGTTGTAGTAGGAAAGATATACAGTGTTTACAGTTTCTATTAAACACAGTATCTTGTTCAAGTTATGCTTTACATCTATTAAACTGACAAGGTCACCAAATCTGCTACACATTATACAGATAATACTTCCTTGGTTATATCTGATTCTAGGACGGTGTTTTGGAACAACAATGTAATAATATCTTAAAAAATTTAAATCAATAGCTCAGGTCTTATTTAATTTTGCACAATCTAGACAAAATGTTTGCAATTAGTTTTGTAAACAACAAAGTAATTGCATTGACCTCGACCATTACATACAGAGTAAATCTACATCAATCAAATTAAAAAAACTGGTTTGGATACGTTTTGGAATTTTCTTTGACATTTTGTAATCAGCTAATACGAAGTTTAGGGTAGAATTTGCCCTATTCAACGTTATTAATTGTTTTGTGATTTCCGTTTCAAAGTTTGCAAATTCTTAAGTTTTTTGAACAAATCGGTTCTTTTTAGAACTCTCCTCTCTTTCCTCCATTCACCACACTCCTCCCTCATACGTTCTAAATTTTTCCATTCTTCTCTACACAACCTGCACTTTCTGTCCTCGTCCTTTCACCAATTCTCATTTTTTTTTCATTCTCTACCATAAATGTCGCCATCAATCCTTCTTCTCTTTTATATACTCTCTCTCTTTCGTTAGATAACAAGGTTTACCTTTTGTCTTTATCTCCCAATGTTTCACATTCTACTTTCCTTCTTTTATTTTCTCCGTTTTTCTCGTGAATTATGATCTCTTCTTACTATCTCCGCTTCCACATTTCTTTCTTCATGCTTTATCCCTCTTATCTCTTCTCTCGTCTACACTAATGTTTCCTAGTACGTTCTCTTTTTGTTTTTCTCCATATTTTCTATTTGCATGTCTTTTTCTTTTCACATTCACTTAATATTTCTTTTTTCTCATGATTTTCATCTTTTCCTTACATCTGTCCAAATCCTCAACCTTTCCAATTTTACATCTTATTGCACTGTATATTCAGTAGTCTCTCCCTTCAGCCTCAGCGTCTATTTCCAGCACTTCTGTTGAATTCCTCCCTAGCTCCTTCCATCCCCATATCTTCACTCTATGTTATTCTTTTTAAGGCCTTCCCAAAATATTTTTTTCTCATCCTCCATACCTGTTTTACTATCTCATTTCCTTTCGGTTTTACTTTTTGATGTGATTTTTATCTTTGTTACCTTAGCTTATTATATATTCCAAATATCTACATTTGTCAACTTTTTCTAATTCTTCTTCTTCCCACCACTATTTTACTTTTATTTATCTCATATTTCTACTTTCTCACATACATTGCAAAAACATAAAAGACGTAGAGGCCAAACGAATAGAATCTTTTTCTTTTTTTTTCTACCATTAAAATTATAAGTGTAACAAAATCGATTTTCTCGAAAACGACTGTAACTATTTTTCTCAAAATTTGTACACGTATACTACATCACAGTGTTTACAAAACGGTTATCGTCGTTTTTTTAGAAAACCTCAATTAAGAGTATTTAATCTCTTAAGTTTTAGTTGTTTTAATAAATTACGGTGTAAATACTATAAACTTTTTAGGTGTCTAGAAGTTCATCAAATGTACTTTTTTTTACCCCTACAATTAAAATTTTATACGCTGCCGATTCAACATTAGTAACAAAAGCTGAAAAATGGATCTTCTGAGAGAGACGGCTAATTCACAAAAAGAGCAAGGGAATGGTTCTATGATAATGGGTTGTGCCTACATAACGATAAAAGAACAAACATGACCTTTACATTACGAACAAATGATTGTAACCAAGAAGAGTGCCTAATAATAAACAAAACACGCTCTACAAAATTTTTAGGGGTCATCATCGACGACAAATTTACTTAGATCGAACACTGTCATATTCTTTCTAAAAAAAAATTGCTAGTAACATCTTTCCATTACAAAATTTAGTGAACAATGTTTCCCGAAGTGTTTCGAAAATGGTCTACTTTGCTTTGATTCACTCGCATATTTCTTACGCTATAACAGCGTGGGGTAGATCTAGTAGATGGCCATCAATTTTTCGTTTACAACGAAAGGCCATACGAATCATCTACGATATAGGTTATAGGGATGACTGTAGACACTATTTTGTGACGGAAACATCTTAACTTTTCCATCGATGTACATCTAGGAAACTATGAAATATATTAATAGTAACATCTCCAAATTCGAAACTGGTTATCATATGTACCCTACTAGGTATAAAAATATAATCAAACCAACTTCAATCAGACTATGCAAAACAGAAAAGAGTTTTGAAGTTCAAGGGGTTTAATTTTTAAACACTTGCCAAGATCTGTTCAGGTACTTCCCATAACCGAATTTAAAAAAACTGTAAAAGCAATGTTATTAAGGGAACCTTCTATTTGTATAATGAATACTTATCTTATAACCTCACATCAAATGATTTTTAACTGTACTTACTATGTTTGTGATGTGTGTTTGTATGTATCATATATGTATGTGTATATTATATATCTATGTATATATATATATATACAATATGCCCCCTAAGTTGAAAACTTTTTTATTATTAATTTTAGGGAAAAAAAGTTATTCTTTATAAAAAGTTCTGCATGTTCTAAAATCTAAAATACAGTCATCAAATATCAAATTTTTTAGTCGTATACGAGGTTTGTCAAAAAATATGAATTTTACCAAGAGTAAAGTACCTTTAAATTTAACAATATTGGAAAATGTTATTAAAAAAAAGTTGAGCAGAATTAAAAACTACGTTTACATATGCAATTGCAACCTATTTACATTGATAACATTATATATATTTATTGAACATTTTTGAAAAATAAAAGTTCAACACCCTGTAGAAATAAAACGACTCACAGCATCGTAAAAGTATATTATAATATTTTAGTCAAATTATCATAAATAATAAAATGGATGTAATTGCATATTTGAACGTAGTTTTTATTTCTGATCAACTTTTTTTGGATAACATTTTCCGATATTGTCAAAAATTTAAAGGTACTTTACTCTTAGTAAAATTCATATTTTGTTGAAACAAACCTCGTATACGACTAAAAAAAATTTGATATTTGATTACTGTATTTTTAGATTTTAGAACATGCAGAACTTTTATGAAAGAAAAAACTTTTTCTAAAATTAATAAAAAAGTTTTTCATATGATTCCAACTTAGGGGACATATTGTATATATATATATATATATATATATATATATATATATATACAAATACATTATTATTTATATATTTATATTTGACGGGTTTAAAACTTTTAAATAGTTTCTTTTATATAGACAGATTGTGTTAATTCACTATTCTCAGATACTAACATAATAAACTATTATTATTATTATTATTATTATTATTATTATTATTATTATTAGTAGTAAGGGTGTAAAATGGAAAGAATCGATTTTCTTAAAAATGGATTTAACGAATTTCCTGTAATTTGCCCATGTATACTACATTACAATGTTTACAAAATAAATATTGCCGTTTTTCTAGAAAAATTCAATTAAGTGTTAGTTTTGTAAGAACGACTACAACAAATTCCTGAAAATAAGTTTCTTGGACAATAAATTACGGTAAAATACCACGATTTTTTTGTCAAATTTGATTAACCAATTGGGATTACTCAAAATTAACTTAAAGAATTTTCTAGAAAATTATATGTAGTTATATGTATGTATGGCGATATCGGATTTTTTCGGGATAATTCGTGGAAAAACTTTTTGGTAAAATAACGCTAAATGTTTCTTCAAAGTGCAATTCAAATTGATGAATGTCAATACATTAACTAAGAATGTGTTTTAAATATAGATGCGAGAAAATTAGTGCGGGTCACCGTACTATTTATTTTTCTTAAACTCTATAATCTTTGACTTCCCCACATTCTCCACCATCTCCTCCCCTTTTCTTCATCACTCCACTATGTCATCAGCATACGAAAGTACCCAAACTATCCTCTTTCCGACTACAATTATCTACATTTTTTGTTTTTTTAATTCCTCTCCCATATCCCGTATACAAGGTGTCCCAAACAAAGTGGTCTATTAGACGTTTATGGAGAACTAATCGTATTTAAATTTTAAAAAATTGTGATAATATATTATTCATACTGATCTTTAATTGTAAAATAGTTTCTCTTATATTGCACTTCCGGTTGTGCCGGAAATCGACATCAACTTTTTATGTTAAATGGAATGATATGTTTTTTTATGATATTTTTGTATTTAGCTCCTAATTTAAAACAACTTTTATTAAGATTTGTAATATCTACTTCCCATAGTTTTTGAAATATCATTTTTTTAAAAAAATATTAGTTTGTAGAATATTTTTTAAAAAATTTTATTTTTGAACTTTATTAAGATAAAAAATTATATTTGGTTTTCTTAAAACAGAAGTTTTATTCATTACTGTGATCAAAATATGTTCAGTGTATTCAAGACGCCCACCATTGATTCTCAAAGTAAGCCAACTTCAAATAGTAACAAGTCGATTTTTTTAAATGGAGCATACTAAATATTATTAAAAGGTTGATTCAGAAATTTTTTTGTCATCGATTGATATAAGCATTACCTGTACTTATCTCATACAGTTTACAAGTTATTACTTATTTTTATAAAATTTATATTTAATTTGGTAATATCTAGCTAACTATGGAAAAAAACAATGCATTATTGGTAACATGTAATATTGTAAAATAATAAAACAGATCTTCCTCTTCAAACATATTTGACTTGTTGGTACCAAATAGACGGAGCTCCAGGTCAAAGTACATGCTAGAACTCAAGAACTAACCAATATATTTGGTAAGGTGGATGGTTCGTTACGGTCTTTACGTTGGCCTCCAAGAGTACCAGATCTGACTCCTTGCGATTTTTAATTTTGGGGTAAATTAAAAGATATTGTTTTCGCAACTCCCGTAAGTAATTGTAAAGAACTGGTAGGTCGAATAAATTCGGCAGTTAGAAGAATTTATAGAAGTGATATTTGAAGAGCTACTACACAAGAAGTGGTACGAAGACTTCATCTTTGTTTGAGAGAAAATGGAAGTCATTTTGAACAATTTAATAACTAAGTTTTTTGTAGATATTAACTAATTAAAAGTTAATTTTATTATTTGTTTATTTATTTATTCGTATGGTATTTGTAACCTACATTGCTCCTACCGTTAAACATTTTTAATTTTATCTTGCACCGCTACCTAGATTTTGACTTACCACAAACAAATATCTTGCTACCAATGCATACTTATATTTTTTCCATAGTAAGCTAGATATTACCACATTAAAAATAATTTTTATAAAAATACGTAATAACTTCTAAACCGTATGAAATGAATACAGGTAATGCTTATATTAATCGATCACAAAAAAATTTCTGAATCAACCTGTTATATAATATTTAGTATGTTCCGTTTAAAAAAATCGACTTGTTGCTATTTGAAGTTCGCTTACTTTGAGAATCAATGGTGAACGTCCTGAATACACTGAACATATTTTAATCACAGTAATAAATAAAACTAGGCTTCTGTTTTAAGAAAACCAAATATAATTTTTTTATCTTAATAATGTTCAAAAATATGAATTTTTAAAAAATATTCTACAAACCAATATTTTTTAAAAAATTTAACCATATTTCAAAACTATGCGAAGTAGATATTACAAACCATAATAAAAGTTGTTTTAAATTAGGAGCTAAATACAAAAATATCATAAAAAACATATCATTCCATTTAACATAAAGAAGTTGATGTCGACTTCCGGCACAACCGGAAGTGCAATATAAGCGAAACTATTTTACAATTAAAGATCAGCATGAATAATATATTATCACAAATTTTTAAAATTTAAATACGATTAGTTCTCCATAAACGTCTAATAGGCCACTTTGTTTGGGACACCCTGATAACAAGGCACACAAACTCATTGGATTTTCTGTCTTAAACCTCTTGTTCTGTATTTATTTTCTAACTGTCCTCTCACTCTAGTCCAGCAGTAAGCTTTCTCATAACTCTCTTTTATTGCTCTCACTATGTTCTCGTTTATTCCTTTTCTTCTCATTCATTTTCAAAGTAGTTCTCTCTTTACCTTATCAAATACCCCTTTTGACTCTATAAATATTGCATTCATTTGCCCACCCTTGGTTTCTATTTGTCTATTACCATGTTCTTTAGTATATTGTCTATCGTTCCCCTTCCTTTTGTCAATCCCGCATGCCAGTCTGGCATCGACTTTTTCTCTTCAACTTCTTTTACCAATAGACTTTATATTCCACATTCAATACACTCAATCCTCTAAAACTTTTTGCTTTCCTCTTGTCCCTTTTTTTATAGATAGGGCATGCTGTAAAATCCTTCTCTCTTCATACTCTTTCTATTTTTCTCTTAACTTCTCTCTCATATTTTCTTTTGTGTGCTTTCACTGCTTTCCTTCTGCCCCATCCGTACCCCCTATCTTTTCCTTTTTAATTTTTGTATTGCTTCTTCCACTTCCTCGTTTTCAATTCCCCTTTCTCTACTTCTCCTCTCTTTTCACACACATTCTTTTTCTTATTTTTTCTCTATTCCTTGCAATATTTCTCCCATTTCTTTCCTTCAACCTTTATTTCTAACTTCTTATATTTTTTTGCCTTTTTCCTACAAACTCCCATGCTTGTTCTTCATTCCTTATTTCCTCAACCACTCATTCCAACTTTTCTTGTATTTTTATTTTACCCACTTTTTTAAACTCGTTTCTTATCTTTCTGAATTATTTTATTCCTATTATACCTATACTTTCTTTTTTACCGCCTCTATTGTCATTTGCAGTGTTTTTTTCTTCTCCTCAATTTGCTTCTCCGGTTCGCATCCCTTTTTTATCTTTTCCTTGTAGCTTTCTATACTTTCCTTGGTCTATATCTTCTGTTCTCCCCATTCGCTTATGGCATCTTTATGCTTTCTTTTTCCTATCTCTCCTTTTCCTACTAATGCCACTTCTATCGGATGATGGTCTGATTCTCTTTCCTCTCCAAATTTAAAGTTTTCTATATCTTTGAAGACTGTTTTATCATCTTTCTTTATAGAATTCAACGTCAATTCTTGTCCGTTTATCTTTTTATCCCTTGTTCTTTTCCTATTCTTGCGTTGAAATACCCTCCTATTATTATTTTTTCTTCTTCTTCCTCTTACGCCATTTCTCAATTTTTTTATCGTCGCCTCTATCTCTCTCAGTATTTTATTTAAACATTCTTTATATATTAATATCATTTAATTTAAATAGTACTTAAATCATTTTAATTAATTGAATGTTTCATTAGATCGTTTGTATGTAGTTTGTAGTACCATTTTCTGTGATTACTTTTCCTATACAATTTTAGACTATTATTATTGCAATTATTTTTATAAACACGAATGTTCAAATCTAAAAATGTTCTTATGTTTACATGCATTAGAAAACTTCAAAACGTTTTCAATTTTCCAGGAACATAAATTTTTACCTAGGTTAATCTTTCTTTTTGGCAGTATTGAAAATTTTTATATTCCGCGCCGATGACATTGCTATAACTTTTTAACGTATTGATTTCTTTGAAATTAAAAGAATAGTGATTTACACTACTTAGAAGGAAAGCGAAGTTTTTGTCAACGCGAATTGCGACCACGAAGCAAAATCGTTTTAAACATCGTTTAAATAATGATATGTCAAATACAAATGTAAATTAGCGTGAGCGAAAGTGTGAGCAAAACTAAATAAACAAACGTGAAAATTTCACTAATTAGTAACCTTAGCTACCACCCAGTTTCTAAGAAAGGATCGAACAAAACTATACAATGACTTCCGTACGACAGAATGTTTGTACTCTTGTTTCGATTAATTAGTCTTATATTATAAATAGTAATTTGTCTTTATAACACCACTCAAAATTCGATCTATAATGTATTAAATTTTACAACTGCTTTGAATGAAAGCAAAGAAAAAAGGAAAAAAAATTGCAAAAAGCAATAAAAATTTAATTTATAGTGTGTATGATTGTGCCATGGTACTTGTTTAGCAGTCCTGAAAAAGTTTGCATAGGTTCAGGCAACACGTCGGCTAAGTGAAACCAGAGTATTGGTTTTAATTTTTATTCCTCCACATGAAAGAATCCTTACAAAAGATATTCACTGTAACTGTAACATTTGTACCTCGAATTTAGATGATTCATTGAATTTAAATCAATTGAAGTATTTAAGAAAATATGTTGAACAGAAAAAGGATTAAGATAGGGATGCTCACTTAACAGCATCTGCAGCGTATACAGAAGACTTGGGTGAGAGGGTTTGAGTTTTGTGATTGTGGAAAAGGAAGAGAAAGAGATGATGGGAATTACCAATCAATGTAAGAAAGACAAAGATAATGATGTTTTAAAAGAATAAAAATGGAAAATAGGAAAAATGAATAAAAATAGGAAAGAAAACAAATAGAGTCAGTAAGTGAAATAAAATGTACGATGAGTACAGCAATAAGGATAATGCTTGAGTAAATGTGCTGAAAATAATATGAAAGAAAATAGCAGGTCCAGTGTGAGGAACAGGTGAAAGAGTTTTGTGCAAGACATAGAATGAAGATTGACAAGTTGATGAAAGTGTAATATTGTATAGCAGAGATATGGATGTAGAATGAATGCAAAAGATATTAAAAATTGACGCAAGGTTTAGATAGGGAGACACCGAGACTATAGTACAAGAAGAGATTAAAATGCAAAACTAATGATAATAACGGGATACAGGAGAATGTATGCTGCTATATAGAAAAAAGAAATAAAAATCAGCTAGAAAAAGAGGAACTGTGAAAGAGGAGAGTACGCAAAAAAGAAGGGGCGAGGAAAATGCAAAAGAGGTAGAGAATAGTAGAAGAAATAGTACAAGAGGTACGGAAATTCACGAAAAATAAATATATTTTAAAAAATGATGATATAACCCAAAATATAAGAAACTAGTTACAAATAGAATACTAATATATTTAGTGGAAAGAATTAAATTAAAGAAATAATAATTGATCTCCAGGTTTTGGTGCAAAGATGAAGATCAAGAAAATAAGTGTTGATGACAATGGAAGGAAACCGTGAAGGTTAAGTGGAAAAAAATGGGAAACTTTAGAACACATTAAAGTGTCGAAAACAAAAGAAGGAGCAAAGATGACAAATGCAAGTACTGGAGTAGAGAGGAAGAGGGGTGGAATGGATGGAAGACGTATTAAAAATAAGAAAAAATGAAGTTAAGGTAAAGTGTGGAAAGTAACTAAATTTGTTTAATACGGTAATATGTTTGTAAAAAAATCTTATTATTAAAATAAAGTCTACTTAATCTAATTAAAAATGTAGTATTTGTCACAAAAGTTAAAAATTGCACAACTTAAAAATGTTTTTGGTTTAGGCTAAAGATCCTCCTGTATCAGCTCAAAATTTCACGATACATGCAGAATAAGATTACCAGAAACATTAGTAGCGGAATCATGGAAAAGACCAGAAGAAATTTTTGAAAAGGTTGTTAAATATTGTAGATTTAACGGTAAAAAAACATAAATTTAAATTGTTGTAGTGTCGTTTGTTAGTCTTTAATGAAGGCACAAAAATTGAAAACTTGCTCCATGGAAGCTCACACCTTATTCACATCGAATTCGTCCGAAATTTTATTTCGGCAATGGGAATTCTCGAATACTTAGGCGAACACCGTTCATCGCCTCCAGAATTTACCACTCCAACGTTTCTTCCTACAACTGCAAGCACACCTTGGAAACCGTGGCATCACGTTTATTCGTTGTGCAAAGGCGGAAAAGGTCATAAACACAATCCTCAAGTAAACCAATTAGGTAATATACTTTTTTTAATTTCATTCTTAGTCTTTGCATACGTTTAGGAAAGTACATAGTAAGATTGTTTTGGATGGGATGTTGGCGTAAAGTTATGGTTGATGATACAATTCCTGTCAGTGACAGTTTAGTTTTATTACCATCGTTAACTGAACCCACTACCACGAAAAAAATTGAATTTAATTCAAGCACAAAGCTAGACGATACTGTAACAATTGATGTTGAATTGTGGCCTTTAATTCTTTCTAAAGCGTTATTAAAGGTATCAAGTCTTAGTCAAACAAAATCTAACGCCATTGTAGATTTTGATATTATACACTGTTTAACTGGTTGGTTTCCATATAAGATCGAAGTACTAGGTAATCACAAAAAGCTGTTATTAATTTATTTTAAATTTATTTTTAAGATATAAATGCCGATAATATTTGGGAAATGTGTTCAGGGTATACAGATCACTACACTTGGCCCGAAAGCGAAATTGTTTTAAACAAAAGAAAAGAAAAAGGAACTGCCAAAAAAGATAAACGTTCAAGAGTAAGGAGTGCGAAAGGCGATGAGAATGTAAAAAACGTTATTGATACTCCAAATGACAATAAAGTTACTAAAGAGGTCAAAAATTTAAAAGGTGACAACAAAACAAAAAGCTATAAAAGTACTACATCTGTAAGTGGCAATAGCTCCTCGAAATAAATTGTAAAAATTATATTTTTATTTATAGAAGAAAGGCCCATGTTGGAGTGTTAAAAAAAGTACTAAAAGTGATAAAAGCTCGGCGAGTCCCAAAAGTCCAAAACGTGGCAAAAGTTCTAAACGCGACAAAAGTCCTAAAAGCATCAAAAGTTCAAAAAGTTCTAAAAGCGATAAAACCTCAAAAACCGGAAAAAAGGAAGTTTCAAATTTTTTAGATGACAATGTTTCGACTCCTTTTCATTTAATTGGCGTATGCTCTGATATGAAGTAAATTACAGTTTCAAAGTTTTTGTACAAAATTAAACGTGAGTTTTAGATTAATTCAAGAAGATGTTGTGCCTGATGTTTCTCCATGTTGGAGTCATAGTTTTCTTATCGACCAAACAAGAAATATACCCTTAATTAAACCAAAACCTCTACCAGGTATCAATTAAGTTTAGGTTACGTAGAGAGATTAATTGATCAATATTTTAGAGTTAGCGCGATGGAAAATATACAGATGGATTGATTGGGCAATAAAACATGGTCTTTGGCCCAAACCCCATGAGGGGCCCATCAAATGCATCAAAATGGTGAGCAACTTTAAGAAATACGGCGAACAAATTAAGTTTGAGTCGCCTAGTCAAGAATCAATTAAAATTCAAAATAGTGTAATGATGGTTGAAGAAATAGCTTTAAACATTAATGATAAAGAAGACACAAGATCAAAATCAGAAAGTTTGGATGAAAGCATTTGGGTGGATTTTAATAAAATAGTTCCGCATTTGAGTGACTTAAACCTATATTTTAAACTATCTAGTTTTGAAAATATCACACGCGTAACAAATATTCAATTGAAAGAACAAACCAAAGGTGGATCTACAAGAAACGGCTCTACCAAAAGTAAAGGTAGCAAAATATCACGCCCAAACGTACCAAAATTATTTATATCTACTAACGAGTTATTATTTTCAAGAAATGAACCTATGTACATATTTTGCGATAGTATTGATTACAAACTAATTGTAATCAATTTAGCACAAGAAGGTAACGTAACTGTTCTAAACAAATACGCCCACGCTACTGTAGAAGAAGATAATAGTGCATCTGATAGAGATATCGATGACAATAACCTTGCCGAAAATATAGTTCCGTTTTCTTACGTTCTAATAGAAAATTATAACTGGCAATCTTCTCAAATCGGAGATACAATAATATCCCTGAGTACCTACGGAAATAAAACTTTGTTAATGGAAGTAAAACCGGGTAGGTTTCTTTTTCGAATGTGGATGAAAAGTGAAACAGCTTTTATTACTCACATAATGTCCGATTCGAAGATTGAACTCGGTAGTCTAGAATATATATTGGAGCACATGAGTCACGAATCTGAAATGCTTATGAAAACGTGCGATGACGTATCAAGCTCCTATGGACAATTAGTGCAAAAATTTGGAACTCCCGGTTTTATAGACGCTTTAAAATTATTTTATAAATCGTATGTACCTGAAAATGCTTTAACAAAAGCTCAGCTTATTACGGTGCATGAAAATTTTTTGAAAGAAATTCTTAATACAGTCGAAGAACGTTCAACTAAAGAACAATTACGAGATCGTACATTTGCTTTAAGAGTTTTATTTTTGAACACAACAATACTTTACAATCATGACGACGCGCAATCAGAAAGTACCAAAACTTGCACTTTATCTGGAAATACGTCGAGTAATGAAACGGTCAAATCTACTGAATCTACAAAAATAAGAGAAAGAGCAGCAATAGTTCTACAATCTGCTGTTAGAAGATTCTTTGCGATAAATCTTGTGCATCTGCATAATCCGAAACATCCTAAAAATGCCAAAATTTATGATGATCTAAAACGAATCTACATAGATATTTTTAGTACTTCTAAGAGAATGACCGTATGCGCTGATCTTCTCAGAAACTTTTTGTTACATAACTCAGAAATGAAAAAAGTTAGTCTAGCTTACCCTGTACTGAAAGATTTACTTTCTACTGTACACCTTAAACATTTAGTAGGAGTTAAGCAAGTTATTCAAAATAATTGGGTACCAATAAATCGTTACGTATTTTGGTGCACATCAACTAACCCCATAATAGTAAAAATATGTTTGTTTTGTAATTTAAGTAATTTTATTGTTCGAGTTTTCAACAACGATACACAAGAAGAAGTTGACAGGTTAACTAACAATGTGATTGTAACTGAATATGAACCAAATGTAAATGGATATACTGTGTTCTGTTATGGTTGGCCTGATTTTGATGGACATTGTAACTGGAAATTAAATCTGGCTACAGTAAAAACTAACAACGTCTCTCCTATAACAATTCCAGAAGTTGAAATTCTTTACGACGTCATTAAGCAAACTTATCGACCAAATATTAATAATTACATTTGCAAATGGTTGGTGACGTTACAACAGGACACAGTTTTATCCTTTAGGTTATCGACTACTTACGATGAAATCAATTTACGGTTGCGATGCCTTGACGAAAGAGGAGATGTCGTTGCTGAAGTATCTGGAACAAACAGTATAATATTACCAGCAGTTTTATTGAGAACTGTATTACTAGATTTAGATGAACAATCGACAAGTCATTCAACGTCTCAAAACGCTTCATTCAAATCACAAAGCGGTAGTTCCCAACCCAAATTTTGTATAGGGAAAAGTTCTTCTATTGCATTTCTGAATACGCTTAAAATTCATAGTGACGGTGATCCACATATTAAAACCACCTATTTTATTGAAGGATTTGTTTTACACGACTCTTGGCCTTTAACGAAAACTGAATGGAACGTAGTAAACAAATTTAAAAAAACATTTTTATTAGGACCACCTAATAATGACACTCGAAATAATGTAGCTGGCAACAAAAAACCAGGAGGGTAAATTTTATTTCATGTATTACTTTAATTGTTTAAGCAAATATATTAAAATTTGTAGTGCCAGAAGATACATTGACAAAAACACAGTTTCGGAAGAAAGACTGCAACCACCTTACTGGAAGTTGGAGGTAGTCTCTAATGTAGATGACGGTATATCTATTAAAATAGATAACCGAAGGCAATTGGAGATTAATCATGTGAAAAAGAAAATGGTACGAAAACAATTTCGACAGATATTATAAATCAAAACAATTAAGGTAACCAATTTTTATTTTTTTTTATTGTTTTGCTGCTAATAACTAATAAAACAAAATGAGGTGATTAACGTACACTCTTTGACCACTTCATGCACCTCGTGCTGACTATGACATAGTATTGTGAACCCTGAAACATGCTATACTTTCTTAAGTAAGGAATACAACTGGTTGTCAATGATGATTATTATTCAGCTGGTTCTCGCTTTCATCCTGCTGCAAAATGAAATGGCTGATATTCTTAAACGTTTCTTTTGTGGGGTTGACATCTCAACAGTTCACAAATGGTACCCAAATGTTAATCTAAGGAGGCAAAAGAATTAAATCGTGAATCAATCGTCTCGTACATACATGACACTCGTAACATAAATTAGAAAGTTTAACACTTAAATTCTAATCACTTATCTTGGTATATGGCGAGGACAGTTTCTTCAGAGAAAAACGTTTAGCACCACCACGTAGGTTCGAGTTAAATATTGATGTGCAATAAGATAACAAGCCGCCTTTTCGGAGTGACCGCACGTAGTTATTAACATTTAGAAACATTGGACGTCCATTTCCTAGTGCTTAAAGAATCGTTGCACCCTGTGAGCGAGTCGTCCAGTCATAACGCGGATTAGTAATTAGATGTTTCCATGCGAAAATTCTTTTATGTAAAAATTTTAGAATTGTCAACATGGCGGTCTATTCACATGCGGATTTTGAAATAAAAGTCAAACTTACCGGAATAGCTCATTTATTTTGTAATGAACCGTGAAATGGTCAGAAAATAAAAGAATTAGGTAGAGAAGAAATGATTTATATTACGCAACCTGAAAACATCTCCTTGGTCATCGTGAAAAAATTCAAAGATATATTTAGAAAGTTCTTTATTTAACTATAAAATTAAAATTTAATTTAAGAAGAGACCTACATCATAAATTAATCCAATTTACACAAAAACGGTGACACAAAATTTCAGATAATTGTTTATTTTGTCAGCGACGAGTGGTTCCAAAGCCAGCGTTCGTACACCTTTTGGTTTCGTTGTCGATTCCGATGACCTTCCTTGACGTGGGAAACAAACGGATTAATGGTCGAAACTAGATGCCAAAGAAACTAGCTCAGATTTGACATTCTTATTTTAGTACAGTTCATAGACAGGATCTTAGTACAGTTCACAAATAGGAGAAAAAATAATTCCAATCGGCAGATCAATCAAAACAGCTTGAAAGATACATATTAACAAAATAAATACTTCTATATAAAAACATGAAACCCTATTAATTTTTTTATTACTAATTTTATCTCAATATCTTGGTTTCTTAAATAAAGTACGTGGTTTGAAAATTTAAAACAAAATGTTAGTACTACTAAAACAGTAAAACGTACAACTTGTATTTAAATGAATTCTAAATAATTTAAAGTGCACGTTTTAAAACAACTTAAAATATTTCCCTTACCCACTACAATGTAACACACTAACCTTATTTACATTCACTGATAAAGTAATGAGTGCAACCATTTGCGACTATGATCAATGACCTCTATGACATGGGTGGTTTCATACGAAGTTTTTTGTTTGTTGATAATTTTAATATTTCATACTCCATAGTGACAAATTCATACATTGCAATGACCTTGCGATCCGTATGTTTTATTTAATTTAGTTTTTCTCAAACAATAGGAATAGTTAGTGGTATCGCCTTATAATCAAGCTTACGCGTGGTGTCCAAGCTGTTTTCCAAAAACAAAATGAGCAATACATTGAAGTTGGTCGTTGTATCTACTATTGGTGGCAATGAAATCCGGTTTACCGATTAACCGGTAAATCGGTTTACGGTTAACCGCAGTTCATACATAAACCGTAAACCGGTTTACCGATTAATCGGTTTAAAAATCGGTTTGTTGAACCGGTTTAAAATCGGTTTGTTGAACCGGTTTAAAAATCGGTTTGTTGAACCGGTTTAAAATCGATTTGTTGAACCGATTTAAAAATTCCGTTTTGAAACCGTTGTATAAATCGGTTTGTTGAACCAATTAAATTACGTGGTTTGTTAAAGCGGTTTAAAAGACCAGTTTATTGAACCGTGTTGAAATTGTGAAATATGGTTGTTCTCTATTTTTTCGCTTGATTAGAAAAAATTCATGCTAAGTAGTAAGTAGGTACTTACTAAGTTATTTTTGTGTGACTTGTGTAAGTGTGTCACTGTTTCTGTAGTTTGTTTAGTATTAATAATATTCTATTCCTTTTCATAAAAACTGCAAAGAATTTAGTAGGTTTTACTTCTAATACTACTGAGGTACTAGTAGACTTAATAAATAAAATACTGAGACATGGTAATTGGTAATACAAGCTACTGCATGATTTTATTAATCTGCGAACGACAACCTAATGCCTGCTACACAAAAAAGTATATATTATTTGGAAAATGCCGTGCTGCCTCAGTTTTTGATTTATTGAGTGTGCATGAGTATGCCCTTTATTTTTAAACTCTTTTATTTTTTTGTAGTTTCCTAGAAAGTGTAGTCGAAAAATGTATAGATAGTAGATAGTAGATACCACTCAACTCCACTTTATTCTAAATTTTGTTTGTTGCGTAAAAAGTCGCTGTCTTTCGACGGAATTGCCACCCAGAATTGCTGCAAATTATAAAGTATAAACTATAAAATAATAAAACATTATAAACCTCAAAGCTTAAACTAATTGCAGTAACAAATAACAAGTGACTCATTTCCGTAGAAACTAGAAAGGTATTGTAAATAATTTAGGGGATTTAAATCTATTCATGCAAAAACTAAAACTGGTTAAACCTATTTAGAATCTCTAACAAAGGGACTTTAAATACTCTTAAGAATGTGGTTGTATTATGTTCCCAAAAATGATAACAAAATAAGAGTTGTCAATGTAAAAATTTTAACACAGACTTATAATCAAAATCGTTGTTTTGATTCAAGATAGTGAAACGCTACGCAGCGCGAGCTAAAAGACATTCGAGAATGCAAAGAATTTCGCGACGTTTATCAAAGTTTTTCGAAAACTGCAGCTTGAGAATCCAAATATAAATTCATTTTTAATTAATACGATCAATGTCGACAATTTTAATGCTATAAAGTTATTGGTTAGTTACTTTTACGTTCAGTAAACAAAGCAGTCATTTTGACATTATGTCATGGAAATAACAACATTTGTGATCAGTTTTTGAAAATAGTATAATTATTGTTTTATAAGGTGTAAAAACGTAACATGTGGTGGGACTGCTATTTGACTGCCGAACGTATAGTGCCGGCAATTGCAATAGCACGGACAAAAGTGCTTTTACACCGTATAAAACATTTAATTTTTTCGCAAACGTTGTTTAAAAGTTGAAACACTTGAAACTAAAGAAATTTTAAAAATCTTTTTATTTATTAACTTTAAATTGTTGTAATTTTACCACTAATTGGTCAATTTGGTTCATTACGCAAATATCACAATACTTAGAATAATTATTTTAAAAAATTTGCATTAGCATAAACCACTGGTTCTTTTATTTCTTTCCATGACCAGAGCATGTAATTAGATTAGATATGAGCCGTAAAATGTAAGAATTCCGTTTTCAGATTAGCGGATTTATTCCACTACGTTCGAAATAGCGTCCAGTGTCATTTAGCTGATGATGATAGCTTAGCCATTTTTAAGTTTATCGTATTTTTTTATAATTTCCGCTTTCTCTTTTAACGAGAGATCAATTCTTTTTGTCGACATTATACGAACAACAAAAATAAACTAAACATAAATTTGAATGCACAAAACTAAGTGCACATTTACAAAAACACCCACACCCTCTGAAAAGAAAATAACGTGGTTTAAAAAGAAAATAAAACGTAAATGTTCACAAATTTATTTAAAAAGTTAGAGATCAATCTGTTTGATATTTTTTGAAAGTGAAAAATAAACCGTTAGTCCGCATTAGTCTTTGTGTAGGGATTAAAATAAGCAACGTGTTTTCTAAAGAAACTTGTCATTTAACCATAAATTTACTTAGAAATGGATTTTATTGTGCTTGAAATTCCTCGATAGTGATAACAATACCCGATTTTTTGATCACATTATCCGGTAATTTTTGCATGTAAACTAATTCAAACCATCGGTTGGATAACAATAAGCGACCGATAGCATTAAACGGATTTTACTGTAGTAGTTATAGTTTTTCGATGTTGTTTATTGTAAACAAATAGAATCATTTAATAAATATTAAATATTATTTAGAGAATACTTTACATTTACAAATGCTGGTATGCAAGTGTAATTCATTATTAACAATAAATGGGAAAATTACTACAATACATTTTAAGACGTAAGCCGTTTAAAAGAATAATATAGGTAATCTTTCCGGTACTTGAACGTGATAAATACATTCAAATTTTATATGTAAATTAAAATTACTTCTTTCTTAGACTACTTTAGAAAATTTACTTTAATGGAAATACATTTGATCATTCGATATAATAAATTTAAAAATAACACGCAAGTAGGCTTCATATTATAGTAGTTTAAAATGTTGAACAAATCTCGTCCCCTATCAAAATATATGTTCCGACATACGAAACTAATCAGTAATGCGACACTGCTGCGCAGTGTTTAAGGATCGTGTCAAAAAGTGTTTAAACTTTTAAACAAAGGTTGTAGGCTTAGAAACCACGGTTTAATAAACCGGTTTAAAAACCACGGTTTGGTAAACCGGTTTAGAAACCGCGGTTTGGTAAACCGGTTTAAAACCGCGGTTTCGTAAACCGGTGTAAAAACCGCGATTTGGTAAACCGGTTTATAAACCGCGGTTTGTTGAACCGGTTTAAAATCCCCTGTTTGTTGAACCAGTTTATTGGTAAATCGTCTTTTGTAAAACCGGTTTACCGGTTTTTTTTTCAACGGTTTTTGCCACCACTAGTATCTACTAACAACAGTTTGGCGTTCTGTATAAGATAAAAGCCGCAAGAAAATTAGACGATACATTCATTACAAGTAGTTTTCATTGGACGCACAGTCTATTTTGCAATTCTATGTAGTTTAGATAAAATGTGATCATTATTTAATTTTAAAATAGATGCACTTCCATTGCAATAAAAGAGCAACAAACAATAATAACATAAAATTTATATATAGATAGGGTAACATTATTTATTTCAACTTACGCAAGTAAAAAATGATTTGATTACTTTTGGAATTCTTCTAAACTTTACCTTTTCACACTTTTATAAGCATATTTAAACATGCCAATGCTAGAAAAATTTAAATTTGTGTTAAATTACAGAGAAGACTTTTTGGAATCGCATTATATAGAGTTTCCATGTGATTGTGTATCAATTGAAAATGCTTACACAAACTCACCTGGACCTACCTCTATGTATGAAGACAAAGTTTTTGACGATGGCACACGAACTCTAGTCAAAGCCGATATCCCTTGTAAAACGCTACCATCGTTTAAAGTAGAAGAACATTATAGAGATGATACTTTAAAAAAAATAACGCTATCTGAAGAAACTGAAAGGATTTTACTTACCCCTGAAGTAGAAGAAGTCTTACTGAATAAACACAATGATGACATGGACATGTTTAAAGAATATTATGATCGACATAAAGAAGACATGTACAACTATTTAAATGATCATTTGGGTCGTTGTAAGTTACTAAATGAATTTTTTACAAGTAAGTAATTGATACTGCTATACATAAGTAATGAATATTTTGTTATTTATTAGGATGTACTAACGAATCAAAAGATCTAATGACAGATGCTTACAATGTCAGGCAACAGGTTATTAATAAAATAATTGATGACAGTTTAATAGTTATCCCCAAGGATTTGTTTGAAATATAATGTATTTCACTTTTCAAATATTAAAGCTTAATTGGAAGTTGTTCACAATTTGCTAGCGTTGTTATCAGACTAAAAAAATTATGTTGTTATTAACTGTATCCCATTAAGTATGTTCAGCAAAAGCTCAGATTAAGAATACGTAGAGCGTATGTCTAAACAAGGACAAGTTTCAGGTCATTCACGACGCCCCAGTAACTTTGTGTAAACATTCCTAGGACTGCTCAAAATTTATCATTATTTCTTAAAAGATAACACTTCAATTGCTGAACCGTTACACCAATAACTTTATAACTTATAATTATAGGTCAAAATTAAATAAAAATATATGTAGTACCAATTAATACGTAACTTAATGAAGTTCCAATAGTAAAATCAATCTTATAAAATAAATCTACAGTCCACTCATATATTTAATGCACCTAAACATTACAAGACAAACATTTTGATCCGATCAAGCCGGATCTTTGCCTGAAGCATTCAATTAATAATAATAAAGTAAAGTTTGTACGTGCAAATTCAACCATTTAACGAAGTTTGAAGTTGATCCAGTATAGTCGTCATTTACACCAAGTTAATTAACAACCAAATGTGGTGATCCACATCATTTACACGTTATTTCTATGGATTTTTTTATAATTATTTAAAGACGAGAGTTTGCAACACTCGACAAGTCTGCGCATGCACAAAATTGATAATGCGCATGCGCTAAAAGGCGTCAGTTTGTGTTTGTTATTTGGTAATGAAGTCCTCTGACAGGTAATGTATTTTAAATCTTAATTAAGTTCAATTTAATAATTGTGTTTAAATTATTTAGATGACTGATTACGTACAGCGTCGGAACTGCCGTCGCCTCCCTGTTACAAAAGATGTAACACGCTCTTTCGCAAAGGAGGTCTGCTTGCTTTCAAAAAATAAGTTTTGTGCGATCCACAGAAGGGACGAAATGGCGCTTGATTTGTCATAGCATGTATTCGGGGCGTTCTTCTCCTTGAAATGCAAGAAAACGGGCAATAAGAAGACGTTCTCGCTTGCTTTAGGCACCTGATTCGAGAAGTCACATCTCGCTCCACACGATGAGATTCGGTAAATTGGGTTAGGTTAGGTTAGGCTAAATATGCTTAAGTCTTTCTTTTCTACAATTTAACAGGCTTCTTTATGGTTGTGCGCATCGTGAGTCCTACGAGCGGGTGATTCAAGAGTGCCGTGACTTGACCATTCAGCAGACTACGTGTCTCGTGATACAGTTGCTGCTCGGTAAGTTTTTGTTCTTCATATCTTTTCTAATTCAATTTCTCATTAGGTACACGTTTGTGAGAGAAATGGTCACTGAGCATTTCTCGAAAAAGCAACTTGTTCGTGGGCAGATTTGTGGAGCGGGACTAATTGTTAAAATTGACGAGTCAAAGTTTGGAAACCGAAAGAATAACAAATGAAGGATTGTTGAAAGCCATTGGGTTCTGGAGATAATTTGTGAGAAAAGCAAAGACTCTCGAATGGTTGTTTGCCCCAAGAACTGCCGTTCTGCCGAGGCGCTGGTGCCAATTATAGAAGAGCATGTTGCCGTTGGATTTATTATCTACACTGATAGTTGGCGTGCTTACCTTTCCCTTCCTCTTTATGGATATATTCACGTTGCTGTTAACCACAGCAGAAACTTTGTTGGTAAGTTCAGAGTTAATTTATTTCTATATTTACTAACATTATTTTAGATCCAGTTTCAGGTGTCTACACACAGCGCATTTAGTCTCTCTGGCGAGCTGCAAAAGGCTATTTTCACGGCCGACATTGCGCGGAGGAAGAATTCACAGAGCAACTCTGCAAGTATCTGTGGCATCCCTATAATGCGAAAAACAAACGTGACTCATTTGAGGCTGTGTTGGTGGCTATTCGTGGTGAATATGGTGACTTTCGACTATAATTTTCTAAAAATACATTCTTGCTTACATATTCTTTTTATTTGATATTCATTACATTACATTGTGTCTAATAATTTACATGTGTTCATGTGAGCGAGGGGTAAACGGTGTTGGTTGGTAGCTTACAGTTATTGCAATTCCCTCTTTAAAAAATTACTTGATTTCATGTGATCTGGGAGTAAACGGTGTTGGTTGGTAAGTTAGAGTTATTATAGTTCTCTCTTTAAAAAAATTTCATGATCTCATGTGATCGGAGGTAAACGGTGTTGGTTGGTAGGATTATTACAATAACATTACGCATTAAAATGATTGTAACTTTTTTTACTCAATTACTGAGAAAACTGATTACAGATTCGGATTCAGAAGATAATTTCCAGTCGTTCTATATAATTTTCGAGAAAATTCATCGTTCTTTCTAAATCGAACATGGACCAAAATTATTTTAAAACAGACTGTTTAAAAATGTATTACTTGTTTTCGCCATAAACCACCAAAAAATCATATCCAAATTGGTCCATTACCAGATGAAAGAATTACCCCATCATTTCCTTTCCAACATGCTAGATTGGATTTTGCCGGTTTCTTTTTGTTAGTTGATAGCAAAAGTCGTGGTAGTAAAACACAAAAATGTTATATATGTGTTTTTATATGGTTTGTCACTAAAGCAATCCATTTACAATTGTTGACACAGAATGTGTTTTAGCTAGTTTTAAACGATTTGTAACAAGAAGAGGAATTTCAAGTAATGGCTATTCCGTTTATTGGTGGTACTTTTATTAAAACTAATAATAAACTTCGTAAATTGCTCTCTTTTTAAAATTAAATCAAAACTCAATTCAAAATTATGCCCAGTATAGTCCCAATTTTGGGGGGTTGTGGAAGGCTACAATTAAGCAAATGAAATTTTATTTAAAACGTACCTAAGCATTTCAAGTCAAACAATGAATGCTTACAAACAATTCAAACATCTGTTAACGTCAAACTCTTTATTAGTGCATTATAGTACAACAGAACCTTTAATATTGTTGTGTGACGCTTCACCCTTGGCGGAATCATACAAAATTGCCAGTGGCCTACTATTCGAAAACTTTCAATAAAACTGAGCGCAAGTATTTATAGCTTGACAGAGAAAATCTTGCTATAATACTTTGGTGTAAAAAAAATTCACAGTTATTTATATGGACATGAATTTATTATACAGTAAAATTTATACTAGTATACATTACATTACACTGCCTTATGTACTCGTACACTTTTAAAAGAAACGAGTTTATGCATTGGCTACGGCTTTAATAAACTCAAAATAAAAACAATTGAGCTTAATGTTTGAAATTGGAAAATTTGAGCATTCTTTGACATTAGCTTAAGCAAAGTAAAGTCATTTGAAAAATAATTACCTTTCCTTTAAAAATGAAACAACAGAAGAAAAAGTTATGTGGCAGTGGTAGAAGTTTGAGAAATGTGCGGGACCAAAAATGAATTCTTGTTTATTCGTCCGTTCATCAAGAAAATACTGTGGATCTTCTTTAATTTATTAATTTTTAATTCTAATTGACACGGTTTATAATCTACTATTAACTTCGATAAGCCCTCACAAGTTTAGACGAAACGTCGGCTTTGATGTAACTGTAAGACAGTTATTTTTTAATACCACCTCCACCTAAAAGGGAAACACTTTTAAATCATACATCAAGATCTATAAACATTCAGAAAACTTCAACGAAAAGAAAGAAACCGTGATTTGACAATATGTAAATCTCGCCTCTTCAGAACCAGTATGAATACAAACTGCGAAGTAGAAATCATACACATCCAACATCAGAAATTGACGGACTTTGAAGAAGCTGATTTTATTTGTTTATTTCTTCGTATGGTTCATTTTTAATATTGTATTGTTATGTATGGTGATCCAGAAGATCAGTATAAATCTGTATAGTGTGCTGACGAAATCGTGTGCGCATTGGTTCGTCTTGGCAAACCATTTGCTTTAAGGTTCAGGAAAATCACTAAAACCTAGACATGCCAATCCTTACCCACTTAAGTATTTATATGTAATAATATTAGGTTTTTAGTCGATGGGTTAGAGAAATAGCTTTAGTAATCCGATACTATCTAGAACATTCCGTGTTTAGGTGGCTATGAAGGTTAAACAAATGGTTTTATAGCACTAATTTAAAATTGGTTTCTGCCTTGTAAGTTAGGCGACACAATACAGTTGCTAAAAATTCAAATTCACAACTAACTTTAAAAAATTATCCAGTTGGCGCCAAATTCAGCACTCGTCATTATATTTAAACAGAGCGTATTTTTTCAGAGCAAGTATTGGAAATTGCTCAAGTTTCTCAAATTAAACTATTCTGTCATAAACACATTTTAAGCTGTCGATAATTTCTAGGATTATCAATTTCATTCTATCGTAAGTAAATATTTATTGTAAAACTACCAATTTATACAATACGTAATACCAAATCTAGAATAAATAAGTTCATGGTTTCATTAAAACACAAAAGTGATTAAAGATTTGTGTGAGCCGTTGAAGTGCTTGTTAAAGAAGTAAATAAATAATTAAAGTGAGGAATAAATTAATGGTTGAAAAGGATATTTCTGACGTCAATAGCTAAGACTGTAATTTTGCGAATACTAAATTCAAGTAGAGGAAAATCTAAACTTTTCATGATAGATTTTTTTCAGTTATTTTGATATTGGCAAGCATGTTCTCTAAATTAGATTTAATTTTATATTGTATTTTGTCTTTTGATAATTGACGACCTATAGAGACGTTTGAAGACACCTATACAAAATTTTCTAATTTTGAAAAAAGAAATGAATTGCACATGTTTTGGATAAAATTTGAATTAATACAACTTTAATTGGTAATATTATGTTTTTGCAAACCAGGTATTTTACAAATTTAATTCAAATTTGTATGGTGTTCAAATTTCAACATCAATTCACAAAAATTCTGAGTTTTAAAAAGAATAAACATTATACTAAGTATTATCACTTTAAGAAAATTAAATTAGTTATTAGGCAAATGTTATTGTATAAAAAATTAAACCAATCACGAAAATATTACTTAATAAAATTAATGGCAAAATTAATTCTTTTATTTACAATAAATTTAAAAAATATTTATCGAACGTGATGAGGTATTAAAATTACCTTTGAGAAAAATGTAATTCATTTTATCTACTTTATTATAATAATTGTATAGAATTTTCAACGACAAATATAAAGAATTTCGTTAAACGTATCCCAATAATTAAAGCTTCAATAAATTGTAATTAATCGTCATTTGTGATGAAAAAACCATTTATTTTGGGGTAGATAAAATAAATCGCTTTTCAATTTTGTAAATGAAATGAGAGTACTGCAAGTACAAAATTGTAAAATTGTAATATGTAAAAGCGTTGTTTCTGATTAAACCTAAACTTCCTAGTAAGAATAAATTTACTAAATGTGTTTCATGACAACTATAGCAGGAAATCTCACGGGTAGATTTCATATTTTCATATTTTGTGGCAATATCTTTTATCAATTAGGTGCCAATTAAATTCGAAAACAGAAAAATGTAAAAACATGTTTGTATTTGATAACTTCTCTCGTGTGGTTTCCTGTAAATATTAATGGAAATAGCAAAATTATAATTGCGTTTTTTCCCGAATTAGCAAATTAGCAAAATTATAATTAAGCAAACATAATTTTCTGTCCAAAAGTCTGTCGGCCGTATGTGTACACGGTAATCTCAAGAAAAGATAGTTCGATTTTTATAAAACTTGGTACATAATAGTGTATTATTTTATTACAAGTAATAGTAATATTTCACATGACGAGTTTGTAAGTTTACCGCACGGTAACTACAAACGAGTTATAAAAAGAGCAGAAATAAAAATTGACACCCACTTATCTTTTGATTTGAAAATTTTTTGTTGCATAGCAACCTGATTTTACGTCTGCTCAGAGCGGCAGTAGTTTTACTTCAGCTGCTAATAGCAAGCGGCTGTATACTTTTTTTTTATTGAATAAGTGATCATCAAACATTTTTTTTTAGAACGTATCAATTATTTTCCATCATTTTGAGTTAATTAAATGGTCTACACTTAACATTTACATTAAGAATATGAATTACATAATAAAACTAATAAGGAAAAAGTTTTTATGTCAACTTTTATTCAACATTTTTTTAACGCATTTCATTCCTCAACATTCAAAACCTGAAATACTGAAAACTTTCCACGTATCTATACAAGATGAAAGAGACGCTAGGTGTTTAACCCAGATATGCCTATAGGTTAAGTTGAAAATTAAAAATAATAATTTAATGAAGTTGCATTTTATTAATGATAACAAAATTATGGAAACTCAAAAAATTGGATTTTTTCCAAAATAGGCAAAATTTCAGCCGTACTACATGTAGTACATTAGGCACATCGACACTTGTAATATAACATTTATTTTTGGTGTGAAACTGCACAAAACACTTAACATGCACCCCGATATTGCACTTTAAACATCTTGTAGTGGTTCTTTGGTGACAATGACCACATCGAGTTTGTTTTTCTTGAGGAATGACAAGGTGGTCCAGATGGTCGTAACGTAGATCGTTGTCTCGGGAGCTACTTGCATGTCCTTTTGATAAGACGGTCTTTTTATTCTGAACAAGTAATGCACAAGCAATTCTCCTTCTGAAATTCAACTGGTCCAAATCTCCTCCACTTCGGCGATGTAAATGCCAAGCATTCTGGATTGCCATATCAATGGAGTGCATCAGTAATGGAATATACCATTTTTCCCCGAATAGAAATTCGATACAAACTGATATTTTGATCAGATCGATCGACCCCTCCCATATTGGCATTGTACATGTGGATGAGATGAGGCTGCTCCACCTGGATATTCTTTTTCTCCTTCTGTGAATAACGTTTGACCATGTGGATTGGTGTAACTCCCGCGAAGTTCGAACAGAGACAAACAACACTATTATCGTGCCACTTTACTGCAATGAAATTCTGATCACTGATTTTCGCGTAATCGTAACTCCCTCGACTATTTTTTTCATATCCTTTGAACTCACCAGCGAGACTCCCTCAATCGATTTTCTCTCACCGTACCGGTAGCGTAAAAATTCAGTGCTGTCAACTCTTCTATCAGGGGAATTGAAGTGAAGAAATTATCGAAGAAAAGATGAAACTTCATGTCTGGCCATTTTTGCGCAGAGCTTGAGCGTACTCCAAGACTACTCCTGCACCAACTCCAAAATCTTTATAAGTTTCACTAATGTTTGTTGAAGCTCCCTGATATGGTTCAAACCAGTTCACATAACCCAACCTGGTAGTCCCAACCCACAACTTGTAGCCATATGGTATAGGTTTTCCATGAATATACTGCTTGCACCCATGACGTCCATAGTATGGGACCATAGCTTCATCGATTGAGTGCATTTCCTCTGGAGGCGAATGCTCCATGAATTTTTATTCAACAGTGTGAAAATCGGCCGCACTTTTGTGAACTTGTCTCGTGGCTCCAGCTCCTGATTGTCACAAACATGAAGATTCGAGAACAAATAGTCAAATCTGTCTCTTGAAATAGCTTCCGAAACCATGTCATTGTGACCATCTCTGTCGCGTTCCCAGTAAATCCGTCGCCTTGGCACTTGCACATATCCACTAAGGATCAGAACTCCAATGAAAGCCTTGACTTCATGTCTTTCTATGTTTGGTCTCCGGTTCTTTTGTTGGGCGTATTGATTGCTGCAGTATAGAATGGTGTCTATTACTTCCTCATCAAAAACTTTGAAAACATTTCCAAAGGACTCTCTAAATTAGGTACGTTAAAATTATTATCAAAGGTTGTTGTAATCGGAGCCAAATCTTCCGCAACCCAATCGTAATCCTTCTTTTTTTCGCAGGTGGTTTTGTTTGTTTCTGTTTATTTATCGGCACGTTTGTTCGCAGTTGGGATAAGGGTAAATTGTCATCCGATGAAAAATCGCTGTCGTGGTCATCGGCTTCAAAGACAATTTCTGCAGGAGCATTCAGTTGGTTTGCCGGTAGATTATCAATGGTGAGATCATCTTCACCTCCAGAATCTTCATCTGTTACTTCATCTGTTGCATTGTCAGGAGGAAATATCGTGATTTTGTCGACACTGCCAACATTTTCTTCATTGTCCTCTAACATTGCAAGAGCTTCATGAAGCGAGAACCCCTGTAATTGAATGATATTTGTAGACACATATTTTCCTAATGTACTATATTTAGTACACCTCTTTTTCACCCCAAAAATTACCACAATTTCTCAAAATAACTTGAATATATGAATGCCTACTGTTAACATGATTATTTGTTGTTATGTTTTCCATTGAACGAAATTTTATAGTTTTTTATTTATTTGCAATCAACTTACCTCTCGAAGCGGATGTTATGATCGTCCATTTCTATTTGTTGGCTAACTTTGAAGCGGAACAAGACACAAACAAGATTTGAAAAGTCAATTGAATGTTGACACTTGCGTTGTCTGGTATGTACTGAATGGATTCATGCATTTGAACAAGTTGCAGCCAGTCGGCACTGCACAGGCTGAGACTTGTTTGAGCCGTACTACATATAGTACATTAGGCATACCTGGGTTAAACTGAATGTATTAAAGAAAATATTTAGTAAGAAATAAACAAAATAACCTATAGAGATGACAGTTGTAACAACGACGAAAAATTCGGTAAATGAAACCAATAAAAAGCTTATCTTTTAGAGATTCCTTCTCTACAACTAATAAACCTTTTTGATAATCTTGGTATTTGTGAGCATATATCAAAAAGCAAGATGTTCTTCGTGTAACTCCAAATTTTAAAACTTAAATGGTCTTAAGATTCATTTGGGAAGATCTCAAACATGTAAGGTTTTAACTCAGAAGTCCTCATCTGATCACTAATTTGTCGACCGTTTACTTTTTTTAAAAATAAATACACGACTAGTTAAAAGAATTCTCAGAGTTTCAGCACATACACAAAAGTAAACAGAATTGTAACTTCCAAAAATGCCAACGAAGCTTGGAAAAAATTTTTGCTGTTCCCTTCTCGTACTTTTGTTTTCCTACAATTCAAAGAAAAACATTAAATGTCCTTAACTAAAATTTTCAAAAATAATCTTCAAAGTAGTCAAAACATCATACACTCTCAAAAGGTTCTAATTAAGAAATCTAATCCATCAACTTCTCTTAAATTAGTTGAATCTAAGCTATGGTATGGAGATTTATCCGGTGCTTTGCCCAACAACTGTAATAAATTTCCACCAGAACCTTCTGATACTGATTATGGTTCTCCCATAAATAACATAAAATTGCAAAAAGCATTGTTTTCTTTCCAAAAGGGGTGAGTTGTCGGTCTTGATAGTTCACGGTTTCAACATCCCAAAGATATGATATCTCCAACACCATGATTTCTAGTTTCGTTTCCTTAGATGTTTGTCCTTGGTTATATGATGCATCCTTAACCGCTCTTGCAAAGAAAGTTTGTGAAATTAGCCCAATTGTTGTAGAAAACACACTCTCCCTCCTTGTGGCATGCAAACGTTAAAATGATCATGCTGCGGCACTCTTGCGTTTGTTTCAGTTTGGTTTTGGTAATCATGGCAGAGCCGAGTTATGTATTCACAGTATCAGAAATGTTATAGAGAGTTGTAATGAGCGAAAAATTATGCTTAAATTAGACTTTAAAAACGCTTTTAATTTTCTTCGGATGAACATAATTTTAAAAACATTCAAATAAAAATTACCATACTTTCATCCATTTATACAGGGTGTCAATTAAGTACCTGTACAAGCTGTGAAGAGTGAATCTTTGACTAATTTTACAATAAAAGTTTATGTAAACCTGGATCCGCAACGGCATGGTTTCTAAGATACAGGGCCTCAAAAAAAACTATTTTATTTGGTTTTTTGCTTATATTTTTGTTAAGTAACATAACAATTAGACGAAATTCGTGATACATGATATATTAATGAAGAGAAACTCTAATATTAACTTAGTTTTTGTTTAATGTTAGAGGGCGTCACATGAATTTAACTAACCATAACTATTTTGTGCCGCATTGTATGATATTTTTGACTAGGCCGACGTATTCTTCTACTTACTACTTTCTATCTACTTCTACCTATTTCCCATCCCGCATACTTTCCTCCCCACGTACTTTCCTCTCCGCGTACTTGTCTCCCCGTAATTTCCTTCCCCCGTACTTTCTTCCCGACGTACTTTCCTCCCCACCTACTTTTTTCCACGTGTACTAAAACAAATAAATGCACAAAAATTTAGTTGCAATGTGTTATCTGTATTAATAAAGATTATTTTTTTCAATTTAAGTTGTGTTCATGTGATCAGGGGTAAACGGTATTGGTTCGTAGATTACAGTTATAACAATTTCTTCCTTTAAAAAAATTACATTTATAATAACAATTTCAAAACCAAATTTTTTTTTTCACGTAAATTTGTTTCAATCAGTTTTAGTTGTTTCCATGTGATCGGTGGTAAACGGAAAGTGTTTTGTAGAGGAAAGTACGCGGGGAGGAAAATACGCGGCAAGGAAAGTATGCGGGAAGAAAGACATGAGGAGGAAAGTATTTCAGTGAGGAAAATATGCGGAGAGGAAAGTACGCTGGGAATAATCTGAGTGTATCGTTATTAACGTCTTAGTCTTGTAAATGATCTAAACTTGTTATCTGATAATACAATCAATAAAAGATGCATTTTTTGCTAATTGTTTAAAAACTTGGATATCTTAAAATTAATCAAAAATTTACCCATTAAAGTTTGAACTAGTATTTTATTAACACCCTGTATATTAATGTTACCGTTTTCCTTCTATTCTGGCCTTTGGGCAGTCTATCATTTAGTCTGACTGTGACGTACAGCAAGATGATCCATTAGGCCAGCTAGTATTTCGTTTTGTTTCCCCTTTTCTGTCCTGTTCTCTAAGTTTTCAAGGAAATGATTGATATATGAATAACGAAACCTTGATCGCTTCCCCAACAACAATTGCGCATGATTTAAATATTATATTTGTCCGCGTCTAGGTTTAGAGTTAAACTCAAGAAAAACAGAAATATGTTTTCTTGGGAGTACTCCAACATCTGACAGATATTTAAAAGAAATTAGAGCTTCTCCAATTTGTTTCTAATGTAGATTTTATTACTCAATCTTGGCAACACGTGTTAAAGTTTTATATAATGTTTCTTTTTGTTAATTTCTTTCTTATAATATATAATTATTTGTTTTTGTCAAAGTGACAGATGGAATAAGATTTATTTAATAATGGGAAATATGAAATTCTATTTTATTATAGTTTGCAAAATGTTGAGATAAACCAAGAGTGGAGACACAAGTAAGTAGTAAACCGGCAACAATAGAAATTGTTTGGTGTGTTTGAATATCACTTAACCATTCACCCCCGACAGTTGCCCGACACAATGTAGTGGTTCCTTAAGGTGGGGTTATTTGCAAAAGGGGTGTTGCGGACTACCTAAATGATTTCATGCAAGTGGAGCGGATAAGCCTTATTAGGTGTCTCCGATCCGGTCATTGGGACGCCAACTAGGTTGAGCGTCCGGAATGCCTTAACTTATTTCAGGTGACACTAGCAAGTTGTTAAAGAGTAAATTAATTTATATAAATATTATATGAAATAATTAAATGGACGTAATGTAAATCAAATGATGACAAATATAGGGTGGAGTCTCCCGGTGAGTATCAAAATTGTTCTTTGTTTATCAGAAGATTAATTGTGATTTTATTTGCAAATCTCCTGCTATCATGTCTGATGTTGAGTTAATCTATATATTTTACACAAGCAAGTCTTCTTCTTTTACGTTGTATATAATATTGTTTTATTTAAAATTCTGGTGAAATATGAACAACGAAATACTTTTCCTTTCACATGTGGTATGTGATTGTCACATTTATTAAAAACATTATAAATTTTTTTTAATTATACGTTTCACAAATTTATATTTGCTTCTTTAGTAAGTTTTTTTATAAAAGGATGTTTACTATTCTGCATGTTACCGAAAGTATGTATTTTTATGTATATTTCAGCATATTTTTTGTTCAGTATCTAAAAATACTTATGTGGAAGTTTTTTGCAATCAACATAACTAAAGTTAATTACTATTATTGTAATTAGAAATCCAAAATCTTTGGATAGTTTCTAACATTTAGAAACTATCCAAAGACTTCACATAAGTATTTTTATATACTGAACAAAAAATATAAATATACATAAAAATACATACTTTCGGTAACATGCATAATAGTAAACATCCTTTTATAAAAAAAAAACTTACTGAAGAAGCAAATATAAATTTGTGAAACGTATAATTAAAAAAAAATTTATAATGTTTTTAATAAATGTGACAATCACATACCACATGTGAAAGGAAAAAAAGTATTTCGTTGTTCATATTTCACCAGAATTTTAAATAAAACAATATTATATACAACGTAAAAGAAGAAGACTTGCTTGTGTAAAATATATAGATTAACCCCAACATCAGACATGATAGCAGGAGATTTGCAAATAAAATCACAATTAATCTTCTGATAAACAAAGAACAATTTTGATACTCACCGGGAGACTCCACCCCCTATATTTGTCATCATTTGGTTTACTACGTCCATTTAATTATTTCATATAATATTTATATAAATTAATTTACTCTTTAACAACTTGCTAGTGTCACCTGAAATAAGTTAAGGCATTCCCGGACGCTCAACCTAGTTGGCGTCCCAATGACCGGATCGGAGACACCTAATAAGGCTATCCGCTCCACTTGCATGAAATCATTTAGGTAGTCCGCAACACCCCCTTTTTGCAAATAACCCCACCTTATGGAACCACTACATTGTGTCGGGCAACTGTCGGGGGTGAGTGGTTAAGTGATATTCAAACACACCAAACAATTTTTATTGTTGCCGGTTTACTACTTACTTGTGTTTCCACTCTCGGTTTATCTCAACATTTTGCAAACTATAATAAAATAGAATTTCATATTTCCCATTATTAAATAAATCTTATTCCATCTGTCACTCTGACAAAAACAAATAATTATATATTATAAGAAAGAAATTAACAACTTTAACACGTGTTGCCAAGATTGAGTAATAAAATCTACATTAGAAACAAATTGGAGAAGCTCTAATTTCTTTTCAATATCTGTCAGATGTTGGAGTACTCCCAAGAAAATATATTACTGTTTTTTTTGAATTTAACTCTAAACCTAGACGCGGGCAAATATAATATTTAAATCATGCGCAATTGTTGTTGGGGAAGCGATCAATGTTTCGTTATTCATATATCAATCATTTCCTTGAAAATTTAGAGAACAGGACAGAAAACGGGAAACAAAACGAAATGCTAGCTGGCCTAATGGGTCATCTTGCTGTACGTCACAGTCAGACTAAATGATAGACTGCCCAAAGGCCAGAATAGAAGGAAAACGGTAACATTAATATACAGGGTGTTAATAAAATACTAGTTCAAACTTTAATGGGTAAATTTTTGACTAATTTTAAGATATCCGAGTTTTTAAACAATTAGCAAAAAAATGCATCTTTTATTGATTGTATTATCAGATAACAAATTTAAATCATTTACAAGACTAAGACGTTAATAAAGATACACTCAGATTATTCCCAGCGTACTTTCCTTTCCGCATATTTTCCTCACTGAAATACTTTCCTCCTCGCGTACTTTCTTCCCCTTCCCGAAATACTTTCCTTGCCGCGTATTTTCCTCCCTGCGTACTTTCCTCTACAAAACACTTTCCGTTTACCACCGATCACATGAAAACAACTAAAACTGATTGAAACAAATTTACGTGGAAAAAGAAATTTGGTTTTAAAAATGTTATTATAAATGTAATT
>JALBCR010001035.1:160000-234113 GCA_030710515.1 Abscondita cerata
AGGCTCAGCATCTGAGAAAACCAATATTATTGGAATTTAAAAAGGAGTTTTTGTTGGCATAATACTCTACAAACTACTTATTAATGAATTAGGTTATGCGTGTCAGTAAAAATGTCGCAGCAGCAACCATTGAATTGTCTTTTCCTTCCATCTTTGTGCAAATGTGTTGTGGTTTTCTAATAAAACAAATAAACATTTGGCAAATACGAGAACAGTAATTTTACACACGAAAAATTCCAAATTTAACGTTGTTTTATTTTTTTCAAAGAATAGTTATTAAAGTGTCAAGTTTATTATTTATTTTTAGGTATATTTACCACAATATTATTGAATGTCTTACTTATTGACTTCCATAAATTTTCACAAGATAACAGTTATATTATGTCGGTAGTGTTATTTACCTCAGAAAAGTTATCAAATTTTTTTTTTATTGAATTTTTTACAAATTTGATTTATTTCAATTGCCATTGATATAATGTTCATATAAAATATGTAATATCTTAAATTGGTGCGCGGTACTTTAATATTCTATCAACAGCTATAATGTTGGATAGTAAACTAAAATACACCATTACAATTTATTCACACATTACAATTTGTTCTTACTAAGTAAATATTTAAAATTAATGTGTTTTACTATGTTCCTTTGAAAAACTTGTTTATTGTTCAACGTGAAAATAGAAGATGGAAGCTGGCGTTACTTTTGTGGAATTGTAATAAGATTTGTCAATTTATAAAACTAGTTTGTCACAAATGTGTTGTGTTGATATTAGTGAACTTCTGCAATTGTTAGTTCTTTAAAAGCTAGACACATCAAAAATTTAATCACAATTCATTTATGTAGTAGGTAATGTTTCTTGCAAATATTTAACAATAAGAGATCTGGTAGAAATTTTATCGTAAAAGGCAAGCTGTAAAAAGTCATTTCGTTTCAGGTCGACAGTAAAATAAGTTTGAATAACTTTTCAGTGAAACTTACAAAGATATTATAATAAACATAATTATTGACTTACTTTTTCAGTTCAATGATTTAAAAAATCCTGCAACATACCACTAAACACAGTAGATCCATAAAACCATTCTAAAAAACACCTAAGACACATTACCTCTCTTTTGAAAGCGAATAAATGGTAGTGTCCGATAAACGTTTCAATTTATATGTGACATAAACTAGAAAATATACACATTTCAATGTGAATGTTTCAGATATGTATCGAAAAATACACCTCAGTGGTGTATTTTTTTTTTTTGAAATGTGATAGCGTATAACATTTTAGAAACGTTAAAAATATGATGTTTCGTTTAAAACAAAATAGTCATGTTTCAAAGTTAATGTTACAGTGTTTACTGGTGTTGTATCAGAAACTTTATCACTTGAAACATATACTAAAAAAACTAAACATACCTGTTGCAATGTACGATGTATTCATAAATACATCCCCGTCATGAATTTTTGGAATGTCATAGCGTGTAACATTTTAGAAATGTAAAAAATGTGATGTTTCGTTTAAAACAAAACAGTCATGTATCATAGTTAACGTTACAGAATTGTGTTTAGTTGTATTGTATCAGAAAACCTTATCACTTGAAACATGTCAAACAAAAACTAAACATGTGGGTAATTATACCGAAACTATCATTTTTACCACACTAATTTAGAAAAAGTTTTTTTCTTTAATTTTCATTTTTTGAATATGCAGATATGACCGTCTGTTCAAAACCAAAGCTGCGAAGCTTAAGATCAAACAGTTCAGTTGTCTTCAGCAAATTTGCACCGATTTTGTTGAAACTATATCCAGAGGAATGACGGGGCGAGCAGAGGAATAATTATTTTATTCAGAAAGACAAGAAAATGCAACTTAGTAATATAATTACCTAACTAAATTAGTAACTAAAATATAAACTTGCTTAATAAAAGAAAATAATACAATTATGTAAAAAAAAAACTGAAATATTTAAAACTTGCTAAAAAGACATCAATAACGTTTTCAAATTTATAAAGCACTTTGTAGTCACGCCTAACAATTTTGGGAATCGGTAATATTTTTATTATGTCTAGATAATTTACATAAGAAACATCCTTTTCATCTTCTCTAAAAGCCTCTTTTTATCAAACTTGCAAACTCTGATATACATAACTTTTACATCTCCATCTTGTTCTAAATCGCCTAGTCTAAGCCGCTTAACGATACTGGGTCTTCTTAGTTTTTTAATTTTTTAGTATACTAACAACGGTTTTAATATTCCTAGGGCATAGCTCATATGTGTCACTTCTCACGATTAAACAAGCAACTTCTTGGTCTTCCTCAAAACAAACGTCCTCATAACGCAGCTTATTTTGAGATTTGATTTAACAGCTGCTATATCTGTTTAAGGGAATGTCATCATCGTTAGACATGTCACTAGATAGTTCATAAATACTTTTGTCCAATTCAAGTAATCAAATAAAGTATTTTTTTATTTTCGTTTAGGAAAGTGCTAAGTTCGTAAAAGCTTAATTTCATGCTATTTCTTTTACAGTCATCTTTTTTATTTGCTGTACTCTCATTGTTCCTCTAAAGTTTGTAGCAAAACATTGTTTATTTTTTTGAACAATTCACCAATTTTATCTGCATCAATCATATAGTAAGTGACATTCTGAATGTGGTTAGACAGGCTATTTAACATAGCTTCTATTTCGATAATATCTGATCCCTGAGTAACCAATCTATCTAATGTCCTTTTATTAACTCCGCCTATTCCATTAGGTGATCACTTGCCATGACCGGCTTCTAAACAGTTCCAAGTAAAATTTTTTATTTTTTGATGCAATTTTGGAAGCTCAATCGCAAGAAAATAAAACATTATTTTATTTCTGTATTGAGTTACTGGGAAGTCACTAATAAAGTGAAGTGTATCAACTGTAGGATAAATATTTGTTATGTATTGTATTATTGGGTTTAAATGCGCCCAAATGGCCGGAGCATTATGTAGTATCAGTATTCATAGATGTTTGTTTTCTTGAACCTCCAAAGTGAAATGCTTATATCTCTTCTGCATATTTCATGTTATAGTTATTACTAAAATCCATGTGTATAACCGCATCGGTAACGTGAAGGTTTTTTTTGAGTTTAGTAAGCTGCTTGTACTGATGTAAAGATCTACCTTTATGTTTCAGAAATGTATTGAAACAAACTGTATCTCTTACAGATAGTTTTCGTGCAGCAATATCAAAAAGCCGATTTTTACACTAAAATGAGTAGCTAACATCTGAATGATGAGCCTAAAACTTTTTGTGTAAATTTTGGAAGGTATCGCTAAGATATTTTTTTTGTTTTATTTGTCCATTTTTTGAACAGTCTTCCAGGGCTAAGCTTACTGTTTAAATCTGATTCCAGAAATTTCCAAATTGCGTTTCTTTTCTTGCAATTCTCCAAAAATTGTTTATTGTGAAGATTACTCTTGGGTATCTGTATCCGGTCGCCTTTTACAATTTTCCTTATGTCATTTGTTACACGATACTTCCTAACAACTTTTACTGTTAATACATTTTTAAACTGCCGTTTTCTCTTATTACTGTTAAGGCTTTTGCAGTTATCTTTAAGTTGATCAGAAATGACTTCCCCAAACAGGAGACGTTTTCTGACTGTGCTAGGATCTTCATCTTTCAAAATTTCAGTTACTCTTGCACCCAGTGAAGAGTACTTTATTGGTGTGGTCATCTTTGTTTTACTCCGTCTACTCTGGATTTTAAGCCTATCATATTTGGTTTTATAAACTGCAAGTTTTCTTTTTAATTTTAAATAATTTCGTGTTTTTCTGTTAGCGATTTCTAGCTTTTCTATTTCGTGCAGCCCTTCTTCTGACTTGGGGCGTTTCAACATGATTGATTTTATTTTCATCAGGAGAAGCGTAGGGAGAATCGGATGGCGTGTTTTCTTTTAAAAAATTATCAGCTTGTTTATTGATTTTTTGCTTTTCTCGGTATTTTGCAGAATTTATAGCCCACTGTTTTCTTTTCATTTGCTGACTTCGTTTGGAATTGGAAAAAACTTACAACCGAACATTCCTCCTGAGCTGGTCATCAGTCCTCTGGATTATAACCAGCCAGAGAAATGACGTTTTGTTCGTTTTTTTGTTTTAATGAAGAGAATAGAATAAACCCTACTTACGAATTAGTTCACAGAAGGAGAAAACCATAACTTTGTATTTAAATTAAACAATGATTGCAACAAAAAAATAAATAAGCAAAATACACTTACTAGAGGAATGGTCTGTCTGTGTGTCACATTAACAATTTTAAAACAAAACAAAAAAAAGAGGCGTTGTTTTGGTTCGAAAATATTTGTTTACTGGCTCAGTCCCAGAAATAGATTCGAAAAAAAATGGCTGATAGAATTCACAGACCTAACTCCATCTATGATCATAAATTTTTGATATTTCAAGCAAACTAGAGTAATGACTGCTAAAGGTGGTAACAGAGATTGTATATTTTTTTGGGAGATGGATTAAAAGTAAAATATTTTGAATTTTGCTTTCACTGACATTTAGTGTTTTTTAAACAAAGCAAAAAGTAAGAAATGAAAAATATTAATATTTTCCTCTTTTAATCTGCATATACAGGGTGTTCCATTAGTGCGTAATTCTTCCCTAGCGTCATTATTTTTAATTTTAGAGCAAAAAGCATTGGGGAATGTTTTGTAGAATCACTTAAGCTATCTTCTAAAATTATTTACAAGTATACAGGGTGTTCCCTAAGTGCTGTACTGCATTCTTTTAAACTTTTTAAATGGCACCATATTGATTTTAATTTTTATGGAGCTTCTTTTTTCCTATTTATGATGGCATAATCGAATTTCACCCATATCTAACAGTTTTTGAAATATTAATTTTTTATAACTTTTTAAGAAATGCAGATGGTCAGTAAAATTGTATTTCTCAGACGTTCAGTGCAATATTCAAATTTTTTGATTAAAACTTTTAAAGGAAGTGTCAAGCTACAATTTAATTATTTTGAAATATTTTACACTATACAGGACTGTCCAAAATTTTGAAGTGAATATTCAAAAATTAAAAGTGTAATATCTCAATTTTTTAAATGGAATGGTATGTTTATTTTAGTGTTTTCATAAAGATAATTAATTATTCGTTCGATTTTCTTCAACATGTCCTATACCTAAACCTAATACTTTCCGAGTTATTCGAAATTTAAAATATTGCATGTAGGTTTTAATGTTACACTGTCACAAATAAATTGAGTTGCCTATGAAAATTGTAGGTAACAAAGCTAAATGACAATTACTATTTTGTAGTGAAGCGAAAATGAATCTTTCGCAGCAAGAAATGATCGATATGATCTATTGTTTAGGAGCTAGTGAACAAAATTGTTTATTAGCTTCTCGCGTCTACGCTCAAAGATTTCCGGAACGGCGGCACCCACAAGAACTATCATTTAAAAATTAAAAACTCGTTTTGAAGAAACTGGCAGCGTTTGCTATCCGAAACACCCGAGAGAAAAAGAGTGGCCAATGGAGAGAATGAATTTAATGTTATTTTGTCATTAATTGAGCAGCCCCATACCAGCTTACGAAATTTAAGTAGCGAAACGGATATTAGTAAAACAAGTATTTCTCGCATTGTTAAGAAAAACAAATTTCATGCATTTCATATGCAGCTACATCAAGCCCTAAGTGAAACGGATAAACTAAATAGAGTTGCATTTTGCCAATGGGCTTTCGATAGAAATCAGGAAAACCCCGGATTTTTGAGAGAGTAATGTTTACAGATGAAGCAACCTTTCATAAAAATGATAACATCAATCAACATAATATGCACTATTATGCCCAAGAGAACCCGTTCTTCTTAAGACCCGTCGACGCTCAGCATAGATGGTCTCTTAATGTGTGGGGGCATAATAGGTAATTTTGTAATTGGGCCGTACTTTTTGAAGAAAGACTAACTGGAGAAAGGTATCTTCATTTTTTAAGGGAGGAGCTGGGCCAACTATTAGATGAAGTGCCTTTAAATATCCGCCAAAGTATGTGGCTGCAGCATGACGGTGCACCACCTCACTATAGCAGAATGGTTAGAGATTATTTAAATGAACACTTTACTAACAGGTGGATAGGTAGAGGTAGCAATTTCAACTGGCCTGCTAACTCTCCAGATTTGACAAAAATGGATTTTTTCTGTGGGGATACATTAAAGAAATTGTGTACAAGGATGTTCCCACAACTAGAGATGACATGAAGGAGAGAATACGCGGTGCTTTTGAAAATATTCCACAAATAATATTGCAACGTGTTGGCAACTCTTTTATTGAAAGACTTCAATTATGCATTACTGCAGATGGCGGACATTTTGAAAAATGAAATTTGTTATTGTTTTTATATTTATTATTTTTTACATGTTAAATAAATTAAAAATTCCTAAACTACAAAAAAATTGTATTAGTTTCTTTTTACGACGAAATATTAACTGTCAATTTTATTCTATTTTTTCAAAGGCTACTTAATTCATTGTGCATGAAAGTCTATTATAAAATGGCACATTTTTCAGAGCCTACTCAATAAATTGAGCATAAAAGTCAAATATAAAATGGCCATGTAACATGCAATATTTTAAATTTCGAATAACTCGGAAAGTATTAGGTTTAGGTATAGGACATGTTGAAGAAAATCGAACGAATAATTAATTATCTTTATGAAAACACTAAAATAAACATACCATTCCATTTAAAAAATTGAGATATTACACTTTTAATTTTTGAATATTCACTTCAAAATTTTGGACAGTCCTGTATAGTGTAAAAATATTTCAAAATAATTAAATTGTAGCTTGACACTTCCTTTAAAAGTTTTAATCAAAAAATTTGAATATTGCACTGAACGTCTGAGAAATACAATTTTTACTGACCATCTGCATTTCTTAAAAAGTTATAAAAAATTAATATTTCAAAAACTGTTAGATATGGGTGAAATTCGATTATGCCATCATAAATAGGAAAAAAAGAAGCTCCATAAAAAATTAAATCAATATGGTGCCATTTAAAAAGTTTAAAAGAATGCAGTACAGCACTTAGGGAACACCCTGTATACTTGTAAATAATTTTAGAAGATAGCTTAAGTGATTCTACAAAACATTCCCCAATGCTTTTTGCTCTAAAATTAAAAATAATGACGCTAGGGAAGAATTACGCACTAATGGAACACCCTGTATATGTAAACATCTCCAGATATAACATGCCAAAGGAATGATATTTTAAGAATATTTTTCACCACAATTCAATAAAATAGAAATATTTTTATAAATTCTTTCGAGACTGAATGTAGATAATCAATATCTTTTCCAAAAAAATATGTACAGAAAAATTACCTTTTGAAATTACAATTTTCGGAACAAGCTCACATTATAGAGGTGTTAGAGGACCATGAGGAAGATATTTCCCAAGTTTTTTGACCTCCAACCCCCTGTGGTTTTTCCGCCATCTTTGTTTTAGGGGGTAAGTTAGTTTTTCGCGTTTGACTCTCTTATTTTCAAAATTAGCCAAAAAGTCACTGATACTTTTGATAGAATGTAAGAATCTCCGCACAATGATATTCATATCGATATCACTTTTATTATTAATAAACAAGTACTCATTGTTTATAATAAAAAAATTGGGGATGAAAATGATTTGATTCATAATATCTCGGTAACCGCTAATATTCGTTAAACATTTTTGAAACAAAAGTAGAGTATAAATTTTGAAATAATTTTGTCTCAATCAATTTTTTCTATTGTTTAAATTGTTGGCTCTAAAGTTGACGCAGAAGTGACAGCGATACGTCTTGAAGTAAGTTCTAAAATTAAAAACATTTCGGAACAAGCTGAAATTTTGTGGGTTTTTAGAAAACTATGTGAGATAAAATTCCTCATGTGTTTGACCTCCAACCCCTTGCGGTTTTTTCGTTATCTTTGTTTCAGGGGGTGATTCGGTTTTTTGCGTTTTTATTTCTTATTTTTAAAATGAGTAGAAAAAGTCATCAATACTTTTTTGTAGAGCGTAAAAATTTCTACAAAATGATATGTATGTATGTCAATACAATTTTTATTATCAATAAACAAATGCAATTGTAACGAAAAAATTATGAATGAAAATTTGTGGACTCCGAATTTCTCGGTAACCGTTAATGTTCGTGAATGATTTTTTAAACATAATTTGTAAAGCATGTAATTTTTTATTACTATTGATACAATAATTTTTACATAGTTTCTTGTATACACTAAGATTAACGTAGTAATGAAAACGATGCGATGAAACAAAGATGGCGGAAAAACCGCAAGGGGTTGGAGGTCAAAAACTTGAGGAATTTTATCTTACATAGTCTTTTACAAACCCACAAAATTTCAGCTTGTTCCAAAAAGTTTTTAATTTTAGAATTTACTTCAAGACGCATTGCTGTCACTTCCGCATCGACTTTAGAGCCAAAAATTCAAAGAATAGAAAAAAATTATTCAGACAAAAATTATTTGAAAATTTATACTCTACAACTTTTGTTTCAAAAATTTTTAACAAATATTAACGGTTACCGAGATATTAGGGATCAAATCATTTTCTTCTCTAATTTTTTTATTATAAACCATGAGTACTTGTTTATTAATAATAAAAGTGATATCGATATGGATATCATTGTGCGGGGATTCTTACGTTCTATCAAAAAGTATCAGTGACTTTTTTGGCTAATTTTGAAAATAAGAGAGTCAAACGCGAAAAACTAACTTACCCCCTAAAACAATGATGGCGGAAAACCACAGGGGTTGGAGGTCGAAAACTTGGGAAATATCTTCCCTCATGGTCCTCTAACACCCTCTAAAATGTGAGCTTGTTCCGAAAATTGCAATTTCAAAAGGTAATTTTACTGTACTGCTATATTTTTTTGGAAAAGATATTGATTATCTACATTCAGTCTCGAAAGAATTTATCACAGGGTGTTGGAGGTCGAAAACTTGGGAAATATCTTCTCTCATGGTCTTCTAACACTCCCTAATATTTCAGCTTGTTCCGGAAAATTCCAATTTTAACCCTGATTTTGGCCTAACTTTACTGTACTATAGCGATAGTGGAAATTAGTTGTTTTAGTCAAAAAATTTGATAGCTTTTGTAGAATCACTCACATATGACATAATCATTCTGTTAAAGGCATTTTAATACGAAAATTCAAGAAATGTGGTTAGTGCTTATTACAGTTATATATTCAATATTATTTTGACTTGTAAATTTGATGTTTTATCTTTTATAACTGGCTTGGTTTACTAAGTATATTATAAATATTGTAGAAGATAAAAAACAGTTTTTTCGTCATTACCCTGTGAGCTTATTTAAAATGATGTTACCGTGTCCGTGAAGTTAGCCCCTCAGATTCCAAATTTAGATTTAATTTATTGTTGCTTTATAATTAGTACGTTATTAGTAAGTTGTAGTTAACTAAAAATCGAAAGTAAGTGAACTTTTGAATTTATTTTAACAAAATCAGTTTTTGCCCTATTTTCCTGCAATATCAAATTGTTAGTAGCGTCATTAATGAATAAGTTATTTGTAAGAATTTGTAATGAAGTTGCTGGAGTTTGCGGTTTTTGTTTACTAGATAGGTAAATTCGAAATCTGAGGGGCTAACTTTACAAATATATTTTATTACTAAAATTAATTTCGTTGCATTTAAAATTAGTTTTTGATTTAATATACATTACGCCCAAAAATTTGTAACAGTCATTTTAAAATATTTCATTTAAACTGACAAGCTGAATAACACACATTGGAATTCATGTAACATACTCGAAATATTTTAAACAACATTAAAATTGTAACTAAAATTTTAAACTTAAGGAACTTAAAGCGTATAAAACGGACAATATTAAGTAAAATAGCGTTCCGTACGGGTACCGAAGTTACGGGATAGAGCGACTCCCTGCTTTTGTACAACGGGTGTTCAAATAAAAAACTGACTGAGTAAACCTTGGAATCTTCTTTAACAATTGGTAATATTATTTAACAACGTAGTCAGCTGATACAAAGTTTAGATTAAATTCAAAGCATCTGAGGAAACATTAATTTTTGTCAATTTTTAGGTTAGATCACGTTTTAATGCAGATTTCCACACCACTTCGAGTTATTTGCTGTACTTTTCGTGTACACTGTAAAAATTGTTAAATCAATTTCCATGAATGGCTTATCCAGCCCAGTTTCTCATTTGAGCATATTGCATTACTAATTCGTATTATTATTATTAGTTTTTACTATTAATAAAGTGACAGTGATACAATTTGTTTTACTGATTAATGTCACATTTCAAATTTTATCCCGTGACGGTTTGTGCCAAATATACATGATAGAATTGTCCACTCTAAGACCTGTGTTTTTATATCCAATATTTAAAATCTTCTCACTTGAAACATTTCCTCTATATTTTAATTTCTCCAATACGTATTATTCTCAAAACTTCGGCATCTGTCAAACACAGTGAATAATTGAGCAATTGTCAAATCACATAGCGTTCCATGGCTAACTAATGCAAATTATGTGAAAACAATATGATTTTTATTAATTATTGCGATTATTTCAAAAAGTTGACAAGTTATCTATACCATTATGCTATATTAACTCGAAGAAATTTTAATTGTCTATCAGAATTACAGGGTGTTCCATTTGAAAAAATAAAGTTTTGACCTTTACCTTCAACCTTATATGGGTTCAAATAGCAGCTAAATTTAAATTTTGGTGAATTCATATTTTGAAAAAAAAATAACCTAAAATAATTATTATCTCGAAAACCGGTGTAGACAGGTATAGGAAACTATTCAAAAAAAATTATCAGTAAGAAATTGCGATTCTAAAAATTGAATAATAATATATTGGGTGTTTCATTTAAAATTGACAATTTGTTACTATTTTTGAGTAGAAGCGGCAACACCGCCAAAATAAAAATATTTTAGAAAGATAGATCGTGTCTATTTATGGCAATAGCCAAATTTTTAGATTACTGCTATACCCCGTTTTCCATAAACGTTTAACCTACCATCAACCATCAATGACCCTATATACGCTTCAGTTCTTCTAATTTGGTAATTTACAAAAGCTTGGAACTTCTCTGCTCACGTTGAATGTCTATCACTGCCCGGTAACATCTACCATTCTGATACTTCAAGAAAAATCTTCTGTCTTTTATTCCTATCGAGCGCAAGGAAACGTATTTCTTGACAAGTTATCACCAACAATATGTACTTTTCTTAGTGATAGGAACTGATCCTGAATTTTTTAGACATATATTCTTCATTTTGCTTTTTGGAGTATGCACTTAGTTTCAAGTATTTGCTTATCTCCATGTTTAATTTTCAATAGTAGAGTAATGTGACCACATTAAAAAACATTAAATTTAATGAGATGAAGAATTATATTTTCTTCACATTCGTCAAGTAGAAAAATATGTAAGTAAATAGCAAATTTTTGAATTATATTATTGATCTTTTTATTTTAATGTCTTTTCATAAATTGAATAATTTTAACAGAAATAAACATAAAATGTATTTAATATACCCATTCAAAAAACCATCAAATAAAGAAAATTTCCTCCATAGCTCAGCTATTTGACCAATGTTTTTGCCAGCAAAATCCACATTTGACGTGGCATCTCAAATAAAAGATTTTCTTCTTGACCATGGGACCACGGTTCCACATACACACACTTGTACAAGTAAGCGAAACGCAGATCTTACATCCCAATCTCACGACGACGCTTATGTTCTGGACTGCAATTTAATCACAATTCTTTTGGCTTGAAGCAGTGGTAGGAAGAATTTCAAAGCAAACCCTTCAGCACTTGAGGGTGTGACATAGTTCTAATCTTGAATAAATGTACACATTGTTTCGATGAGTTCTATATCACCGTTTATCGACGCAAAAAATGCAGGCAGTTCGAAGTCTTCTACTTATCTGATTCCAAACCTACCGGGACGAATTGGAAGAGCAGTGACTATTCTTTGCTTAAGTCTTAGGTTGGTTTTGATTATTTTTCAAAAGTAACTTCTATCTCGTTATCTATAGCTTGTATGATTTCTGGAATCATCCAGAAAGGAAATGTTCGAACCAAAAACATTATTTAAGTATGTGTAGTATAAAATAATATACTATTATTGTAAGGCTAAGGTATGTTATTTAATAGAAATCAAAAGTTGCTCTAAACCTACAATAATTAATGAGTTAAAAATGATTTCTTGTAAGATTTCGTCTCAACTACCACTATAATTCAAATTGTCTTGTGGTTAGATTTTTAACAACTGAACAGATTTAAGCAGGTACTTAGGTTTTAAATCCGGTCAAGCTTTCCTTCATATGATTTGGTGTTAAATATCGTTGTGAGGAACCACATCACTTAAAATGCGAACCATCAACTCATTGTATTAATTATTATTTTAATGAATAAAATGTATTTTTAATGTTATATCATCTGAATAATAAATTTGTGCAGGCTATTAAAAATTGAGATCTTAATCACAAATCAAGCAAGTTTTGTGCCAATTTATTTCACTTATGAAAAAGTTCAAGTTCTAATGGTAGATTTGTTTCATTCCACAATTTTTTGAAACATCTTAGGTTCAATAGATGCTGATATAGAATGAAAAAGTATCTATTGTTAATATAAGTAGTACCTACCGTACACATTAAAAATAAAAAAATTCTAGTGGTATTAACCATAAATCCTGCAATTATTACATTATATAAAGAAGTAACCACTATATTTTTGTTGTAATTGCACAAGTTAACCAAATATTAGTATACTTTTTTGTTCAAATTAGAATTTTTATGTTTTGTAAAAAACGTAAAATAAACAGATACATATTCCATAAGTTTTTTTCAAATTATGTTATAGAAAGTAATGTTAAAGAAAGTAGGCGTTTTGTAGAAAACGGCGACTAGTTTTAAATATTTGCGGCAAGCGTCGTGCGGTTCAGTAATTAATAGGTATTTGAAACTGTTTGCCGATCAAAAAGAAACGCATGCTCAAAGACATGTAGATAAATTCTTGAACCCTCACGGAAGACGTAAACGATAATACACAAAACAACGAACAATTGATTTACACACTGTACCTAGATTTAGGTAATAGCGTTGGATGAAAGGCATCGACTTCTGATAACAAGATGAACAAGTGACCTCGCCAATGACTTTGTAGCAGACAGGTAATAAGAAAGGTGTCAGTTTTTATTTCGCTCTCTCCCCTTATCGACGGGGTAGAAGTAGATTTATTTTTGAGACAACCATTGTTTTTGACATACATAGACTGGTTAACAACACAATAGAAGTTTTTTGTAAACGAATTTGTTTTCCATATGCGAAGGTCAAAATGACTGGAATCAAAATCTAGGACAAACACGTACAAGAAGAATTAAGAAGAGTACCTAATAAATTCAATTATACTCATGAGTTAACAAGTGCAATATTACAATTTTACCGTTTTTGTATTACGAACCGCACACCATTTTTGAATGTTTAAGAAACGCTTACAGAACGTCTAAACGGAACGCAAGCCACAAGCGGAATAAATAGGCTTGTGTCGCTAACACGTAACACTTCTAATTGATACTTGCTCTGTAATGCCTATATTCAGGATGTACCAAAATTTGTCGACGCAGTAAGAAATTTGTATGACACTCAAAAATACTATTATAAATTTTTTTAACGTTTTGCCTACGCTAGTGGATGGCTTCTCCAGAGGTCCTTGCATTTTCGATATTGAACGTAGTACGATGATTTCTACTTCTCAGAAAGTAAACATACTTGTTGATAGGGCCCGGGGCTGCCATTGCGTCATTGGTATAAACTTTCGTAAAGTGTCGTTCGGGTGTTCTTAAAGATTTGATTTCTAATTTAGTTAAGCCTTAGGGCTGGGGTGATAAATAAAAACTTTGTCGCTACTGTGTTATCTGCTATGAATAGGCGATATTTGGTAGAAAAAAGTTACGACTATAATATACAATTTTTGACTATTTTCACATTAGTAGCGTTAGTCGGTGTCAACAAATTTAAATTTTGTCAGCGATGAAAAATTTCAATATATTAGAAGTAGTAGAAGATGTAATGGAAGAAGTGAATGCAAACAAGCTTCCAAAAATATAAATGGAGCATATAAATATGTTTCATAAATATGATGATGACCAGCCAGCCACTGTCAAATATGTATCCAAAAAGACATGTAAAATATGAGGTATAATTTTTTGATGGCAAAATCATACTTCCATGAGTCCGTTTCTGGAAGCTTGACTCCTTTGCCTAAATTTTCACATATTTTGATTTCATTCCCTATAGAACAAAATAAAAATTATTTAATACTTTATGGTGCATTTTTTATAGATAGAGATATTTTTTATTTGTTTTACATATACATATAACAAATGATTCGATTTTCCTGCTCTTAAAAATTCTAATATATACATTTACCAAAAAAAAACAAAACGCAGTAAATTTTCTCCTAGTATCACTCTTTGTCTTTTTTCTTCTATTCTGAGTTCCGCACATTTATTTATGTTTCCTCACTTTTCTCCGCACATTCTGCTCTTTCTCTTCTCCTTCTATCCCGTTTTCTTTATTTTGCACCTGAACCTTGCTATTATTTTTTTGTCATGTATCTTCTTCTCACTTTTTAGAATCTGTTTTGTAATTACTTGTTTGTTACTTTTGTTGTACTTCTCTACTATTATTTGGCCCTTCTTTCCTGAATTTTAACGTTTTCTTTTTTTCTTGTCCTTTGCTTCTTCACCCTCTCTAACCTTCATAGAATATTTTGCTTTTCCTTTTTGTATTTAGGTCTTCTTCGTACCTTATTGCCCTCTTTCCTGTTCCTATTCTTAATTTTCTCAGTTTTCATTCATCTTCTATTATGTAGCCCGGTGTCTCTACGTGCCCCATTATTCTATTCTTCTTTTTGCCAATTCTCTTATCTGTACTTCATCTTTGTTTTGTATCTTAATCTATACCCTAAATATCTCCGGTCGTGTACTGTATTTGTTCCATTCCCCATATCCACTTTTCCTTTTACTCGTCCTTCGCTTTTTTGAAATATTATTATTTTTGATTTGTCCACATTTGCTTTTAATTTCGTTTTGTTCAAATATGTTTCCATAACTCCTATTACTCCTCTCATTTTGTTGGTATTTATCGCTAGCACCACAAAACCGTCTTGGTATACTAAGACCCAGACTTTACTACTCCTTATTACTACTCCTGCTCTTTGATGCTTTTGAAGCACCTCTTCCACATTTTCTAAATATATTGCAAACAGACTTGGACAAATAAAGCATCTCTGTGTCAGCCCTACTTTGTCCAGAATTGCATTAGAAGAAAATTTTTATTTTATTATTTCTGTAATCAAAAATAAAAGAAGGATTTTAGTCATTCTCAGCATCGGATTATTTCGGGCAATTTTAATTAATTATTAAATTTATTGCTAACACCTTTGTTGACGAATTTCTAGACGAATTCGGAGGAGCCTTAAAAGTTATTTGAATATTTATTTTATACAGTGGCATTGAAATGTGGTCACTTCCTATAGCTGCCGTCTAAAAACTAATATTTTTCTTGATCACTATAAAAATTTTATATTTCGTAGTTATAAACCGCATTTGTCATGCGATAAACACTGTATATCTTTTTTATTTAAGCTTTATACATGCATTTCGAGAACTTTGCTTGCATCTTCCACCGAAGACTAATACTAAATAATTAAGTTTAAACTAAGCACTTATATACTAATTAATAATTGTTAAAATTGTTTTTCTGGTTTGCCCAAAATATGCTAAATTACCTGATTCTTGATTGTCGCTTATTTTATCTTTGGGTGTACCCAATGTACTTCCTAACTTACAATTAATTTTAAACACTAATTTTACACTGGCTCATATGGAATACCTACAAATTTTGGTATTTCGATGTCGGTCTTTAAAAGGGCGTTGTTTAACATTTTTTAAATTTGAGTTTGTTGACCATTTTGTCCAAAGGGTTAGAACATTTGACTATGTATTTTATAATAAAAAGTTCTTTCTTAAATCAGACTTTATTTAAAAGAAAATTTATCAGTCGCTATATTAAAAAGTTAAAGCTAGCTATTTTGCGCGGTTGAGAATGACTAGAGTCATTTATAATGTAATGAAAAGTGGCAGTGTTTTTTCTGTTGATGTCAATTTCAAATCTGTCATTGTATCAAGAAAAACTTGTTTTGAGCTTCAACGAATTTTCTTTATTGGTATTCGATAACAAGTTTGAAATACGGCATATTTCCCATGAGTGGAAAATATTAATAGAATTAAATTGCTCGAGCTTTTTAGTTATTAATTGATTAGAATCTTTTCTTCTAACTTTTTTTGAAATTTTTATTACAATCGATGCAGAAACTGCTTGCAAAATAAAATTTTGAAAAAAACTATTAAAAAAATTCCTATAAGATGCGGACTTTACTGGTCACACTGTATATGAGAATAATGTTTGTAAACTTCTTTCGGTTTTTGAGGAAACGATTAGATATTGCACCAGTAGCTTCTATAGTTTCTAGAAGTGTAGGGGATGTACTATTCACTTATGTTTACAACTTTTGTTAAGGAATTTGAATTTGCTTATTTATAGTAGATGCTTTTAAATGTTTCAATTTTATAAAATAATTGAGGTTTGATTCAACACCAACTTGATATTAAAGGTAGTTGCACAACGGTTGTAGTTTTAGTCCAACTTACAATAGGCATACCATCAATCTAAATAATTGATGTTCGATTTTAACACCAACATGATATCAAAGAAAGTTGCACCAAGGTTGTAGGGTTGGCCCAACTTACAAACAGGCATATCATCAACCCAAATAAAGGTACGTTTTAGCACCAACCTGACATCAAATAAAGTTGCACTAAGATTGTAGGCTTGCCCAATTTACCAATAGGCATATCATCAATCCTCATTTCCTCAACGGCCAATTCATCAATATCCTAAAACATTAATCAACTCACTCGCAGACACCGAAAGTTTCATCAACAAATTGTTAACCACATAAGCCTCACAAAAGAATAAATTGATTTGAAATCTTTCGAAAATTTAGTGAATGTTAAATGCTTTAGTTACTTACAGAGTTTTATTTCAGTAAACACAAATCACATTTTAATGATTGATACAATAATTATAACAGTTCAAGTTACCGCACATAGCTTCGCAAAACTCAGCGCTTTCGGCGGCAGCTAATAATTGGAAAATAAATAATTAATAAAGTTGTTAAATATAATACGTTAACTTACATTCACGAATCATAATGCAAAGAGTAACAATACAAGAAACAAATAACGCAAACTTAAATCCCATCTCGGTTTTATGGTAACCTTATGAATACTAAAAAATGAAATTAGATATTTTATTTTATACACCACAAAATTAAAAAAATCAAACCACATCCACATCTTATATCAAATTTATTTTAAGGTATTGGTGAATTTTTTTTTGATACCATTTGTGATTACATTAATTAGTACCCAAAAAAACTCATTGTTAATATTAACCTAATATTAATTAATATGGTTTTAGTTATGATTGTAGTAGTAGCAATAGGACTAGTTTTAAATATCGAAAAAAAATGTGCTAGTATTTCTTAACCTGTTCTTTTAATACATTTTTAAAATAAATATTAGAAACATATGTGTCAAATAATTATTCAGTTAATTATATTTCTTTCTTTGTGATAGATTATCCTTCTTGGTGGAGAGGGTTATTTAAAAAAAACTCGCTTATTTTTGGTTCAATTTTAAGCAACGTTTCGGGAGCTTTTTTTAATTGATGCTTCCTTCATCAGGCTCTGGAGATGATTAGAAAAAACGAATTAACAATTGATATACATAACTTACTACATTACACAATTATAACTGGTTAAGATAGAAAATAACTTACTTAATTGATGTAAAATAAGGTGGTCATGCTTGAAGTTACGATCAAATGTTCATAGTACACTATTATAAAACTTGTAAATATGAATATGAATAAAATAACACTTATAATTACACAAAATAAATAACATAAATAAATAAATACTTGTAAATAACACTATGAACTATAACAAACGTACATTGAGTAAAATCCACAAACATTTGAATTTTATACAATAAAAACACTATATACAATACGTGTTACACAAAACTAAAAGACAAAATTATTTCTACACAAAAATCTTCCGTTATCTACAAAATTAACTGTTTAGGATACAATATGTACTATATAGGTCAAACAAAACAAAAACTAATCAATATAATGAAAAATCATAACTATGACTGTACGAAAAAAAGTGACAATATAGCACTCTCGATACATCATTTATCAACGGGTCACAATTTTGATCTCACAAATGCTACAATATTGGACTTTGAAGAAAATTACAATAAACGTCTTATATCAGAAATGTTACATATAAACCTGTACAAAAATAATATTAATTTCAAAACAGACAGTCAAAATCTGAGTACATGTTATAACAATATAATTAGTAAAATCAAAATTAAATCATAAAGACCTTTTTAATAAAATTTACATAATATTTTGTTACTGATGTCAATTTTCTATCCAAAAATTTAATATTTAACGTTTCTATAACGCCGACGTTTATTATCGCTTACTTATCATTTTATACAACTTTCACATTAAATTCAATTCAAATGTTTGTGGATTTTACTCAATGTACGTTTGTTATAGTTCATAGTGTTATTTACAAGTATTTATTTATCTACGTTATTTATTTTGTGTAATTATAAGTGTTATGTTATTCATATTCATATTTACAAGTTTTATAATAGTCTACTATGAACATTTGTTCGTAACTTCAAGCATGACCACCTTATTTTACATCAATTAAGTAAGTTATTTTCTATCTTAACCAGTTATAATTGTGTAATGTAGCAAGTTATGTATATCAATTGTTAATTCGTTTTTTCTAATCATCTCCAGAGCCTGATGAAGGAAGCATCAATTAAAAAAAGCTTCCGAAACGTTGCTTAAAATTGAACCAAAAATAAGCGAGTTTTTTTTAAATAACCCTCTCCACCAAGAAGGATAATCTATCACAAAGAAAGAAATATAATTAATTAAAAAAATTTTGGAGAAACATTTTCAAATTAATATAATTATTCAGTGTCTCAATAAGAGTGCACTAGTAAATTATGTGTAATTTTCTTCGTGAATGTGGCAACTCTGAAATTTGACATTTATCATCTACGATTGTTACGATTGATAAAAATGAAGCATTACACAAAAAAGAACGAGTTGTCATTGTGAAAACTCATTACAAAAATGGAGAAAGGTACGCTGAGGGCAAATCATCTTACGAAATTCAGATGTCAATGGACCACCAAGATCATGCGATTTAACGCCGAGCCGTACGATTTCTTTCTTTGGGGTTTTATGAATTTTCGAGTTTACATGAATAAACCAGAAAGAATTCCTAAAGAGATATAGTAACATTTTCATCAAAAAGTCATCGAAAATTTTATGAAAAGAGTAATGACTTGTCATCAGAGGCGAGGGGGCTATTTGACGGATATTTATTCTATACATAATCGGAACGCGTCTTCTTTATAATGCAATATAAATACAGGTATCACCTTTAAATAAAATTGATAGTTCAAGACCTATAGTATATTTTGCCGAGAGGGTAAAAAATGTAAACGCGCACTTTTTACATTCCTCACTACCGGGTTCGTTTGTAGTTGGAATGTAAAACGTGATGTAACAAACTTATACACACGCGGGTAGCTTCAATGGAAGGAAAAATGCCCAGAGTTTGCTTTTGGAATGTCTATTTATAAATATTTACAAAATTAGAGGTTTCTATATATACACGGGATTTATTTACAATTCAAGTTTTAATACGCAGGATACTTGCAAGTCTTGTTCGGAATGGCGGCAGCAGAGACACGACCAATCGGACTATTACGGTTGGCGGTGGAATCTTCACGTGTTTTACGCAATACTATAGTACATAAAATGTAAGAAGTCCGTTTTCAGATTAGCGCATATATTCTGCTAATACGTACGAATATACTTTGGTCTTTGTTACACGTATTGTATAAAGAAGACAAAAGATATATGGAATGTTTGTTAGCGCTGCGGGCGGTGAACTAACACATACATCCTACGTTGAAATGGATTATAGTGTTGCGGATTTGGGTGACTTCTAGGTCTGATGCTAGTGTCTCACTGAAACAGATAAGTGTTTATTATTTATCGGTGGCGGTCGTTTACACCCGCTTTTAAGGTTATTGAATAGCACTGCTGTCTACGGCGCTCGCTTGTTTTAGCATACCCCACGGCGTTTATTATTGCAGCTTACGGTTTGGCCAACGACGGAAGTCCGTCTCAACGTCCCCAGGATACCTGGTGGTTGTATTCGTACGATGCTGTTTGGCGAGCGAGCCGTGTACTAATGCAAGTGTGATCCGGGCCGACGACGGTTTTATATGGCGGTGATATTTTGCCTAGGCCCACTTCTATCAGCACGCCTACTACAAAGTGCTATGGAATAGATTAGCTACCTTGTAGGGGTCAGTGATACAAAGCGGCTAGTTCTAAATGGAACGGTGTCGGAGGAAAGCAGCTGCTACCGAGGAGTTCAGCCACAGTGCTTCGGGTTTGGGGTAAGTAGATGCCGGTTATTCGGATTATTAACGGTGGTTGTTTTTAGGAGGTTGCCAAGCACGTACCGAATCCAATCAGCATTTGCAGCGGTCTTAGAGTTACGGGTTGCCGAGCACGTACCGAATTCAATCAACATTGGCAGCGGTTTTAGAGTTAGTTGCGGATATCTTTAGGCGGTTTTATATTCGGGATTCCGCACTAATGCGGACGAGGTTTAACTCGGATAGTCGGGTTAGAAGTCGAGTTAGAAGTCTAATAAGAAGTCGAACTCAAAAGTAGTACTCAAAGAAAGTCAAACTCAGAAGTACTCAAAGGAAGTAGGAGTCAGAAGTGCCTTTTTGGCATTGCGCTCGCGCTTATACAGGGGGCTTTATCTCGAGCAGAAGAGTGGACAACGGTTGCATGGAGGTAATTGTAAGTGAAACAGTGCGCACGACGTCTGTGTTTGACGATGCAAATTTTTTGCCGTGAGATAATTCTTTCTCGGCGGCAAATTTGAATTATAACATCGTCGGTTTCTTACAAACATTTTTTAAGACTTTCAATCCGTTACAGTCAAAAATCAATAAAGTTGTTTTCGTAGAAATTGACATAGTAATACGTTTGGCATTTAATACTAACTTGTTCGACGTACACCTGTCATTTAAATCATGTTGCAATTCTATCAGAATTGGACTAACATTAATCCAGATGTATCAAATTTTGTTTATCAAATTATTCACAAAGATTAAAAAGAGCGAAGGCCCAGGTTTTGGTCCTTAAGGTTCTCCTACGTAGATACATATTTGGAGAATGCTTTTAAACGCTTCAATTTTATAAAATAAAAGTGCGATTTAACCAACCAACCTGATAGTATTTTATCAAAGAAAGTTGCACCAAGGTTGTAAGGTTGACCCAACTAACAAACCGGCATATCATCAAACCACATTTTCCTCAATAGCCAATTCATCAATTTCCTAAAATATTAATAAACCAACTCACCGCTGCTCAACTAAAAGTTTCATCAACAAATTATTAATCCACATTAGCCTCACAAAGAAATAAGTTTATTTGAAATCTTAGCCTAGTCAAATTAGCATTCAACGTGGGAGAAATTCTGATACCGCTGGTTTGTGCGCACGACTAAACATTATCATTATATACATTCTGTCAAAAGTCCCCAAAGTTCCGGTCTTTTCTAAATTTTTTAGGTGGTGTCAAAGAGGAAACAAAACCGGTTTTTTTGTAAATATTAGCTAATTTGTAGCTTTAACAATTTAAAAGTAGATGGGTAGGTTGGTTTTTTCTTAAATTTTAACATTATCTGGTAATTGAAAGTATATGTTAAAATATCACATTTTATAGATGAGGTTGAAAGGGGCAATTTTATAAATAATGTGTGCTATTATAACACGTTTACTTTATTTTGCTCCTTAACTTAAAGATTTTAAGAATAGGCCTTGGAGCTTTTTTGTTGTCATATATTATTTTGTTTTAGGATCACATACATAAAAAATATTTAGAAAAAATAATGCCCAACTTCTTCCTCTCCACAAGAAGTTTAGCAGACATCAGATCGTTGAAAACATTTGACTCAATTTTTATTATAATGACACCTACACGTATACAGCAAATGAGCCTTGATGAAGTGTGTTGGACTGAGCTTAAAAAATAAACACGACGTTCTTCCGTTTAGAGAGGCTACTCTGTTAACTGCAACTTCTTTATCCTTTTACCTACGTAAGTATTGACAATTGCTTTTAAGCAATCGAGTGAATAATTTTAAATTTTTTCTAACGATCATTAGACGCCTTAAAGCTCATTGTTAGATTAGCTGGTAGCAAGTTTAAAGAACTTTTGATTTAATATATATTTTGTATAAAAACATACTGAGATGAATCAAGGCTCTGAGGGACTTTACGTTTAAAGTAGGATCACTTTCAACACCTCACCTAAGGTGTGAAGTTGAAACATAAAAAATTTGACAGAGGTTGGATCGTTGGAGATTTTTGACACAATGTATATAATGGCCATATCTAACCGTTCACAAAAATGAAATTTATAAGGTTTTCTCCTAATTTTTGTCTACTTTGCCTGGGATGTAGAAAATTAAAAACAACTCTGAAAAAAGAAACTGCAAATAAGTGAATATAGTCCTTTTAGTTTTTTAAATGTATAAGCTCTTAAAATCAGAATACGTTGACAATAAGAAGGTAAAAATACTTGTACTGAGTTCAATTGTTGCTTGCAAAATATTACGTTTCATAAGTAGAATTCCATATTGAAAATATAAAAACTCTTTCGACATTGGAATGACATTTGCCAAACTATAGTTATTTTGTAGTAAAGTTAGGTAATAAAGAAGCATACTTTTATCAAATGGCAAAACGAATCATATTTGATCATTTGCATTTTCTCTTTGACCTAATATCTTTTAGAATTTACCCTTTTGCAGCATAGTGGATTCTTGTAAGAACCACCGACTTTAAAATGAATGGTTTCTGTAAGTCGGCCTCAATTGCAGTGAGCTTTCTTTATAATGATTGCCAAAAGTGCCCTCTATCGATTGGAAGTCATAACAAAAGTATGGAATGTATTTAGTTTTCTTAAATCTCTTGACAGTTAAAGTCGTACGTCAAACCGGGTAGTTTCCAAACATTTTGGCCCGTTGTGTCTATAGGTTGACCAGTTAAGATAAGCAAGTTTAGCTTTCAATAAACAGAAAAAATATCGCGATTACAGTTTATTAAACTGTAGATATTGGCATAATTTTGAGTGGTTATAGTGCACAACCACCGTGCAGCATTGACCGTTTAGCGTGGTTACACCTCGGCACCATTATGCACTAATGTATTTATTAATTTCAGAAATATGGTTTGGTACGAAAAAGAGCAAACACTTCTAGACAAAATGCTAAACGGCGACTTTGATGAAATTTCATCAGATCCAGAATTGTGTGACTAGGACGAGGAAGCCAAAGACAAGGACGATATTACTGGCAATTACATTGTAGACCCGGATCAATTTCTTGTACCAATAGATGACATCCAGGGCCTAATATATGAAATGCCTACTGACGAGATTTTTTTTCCCGTGGAGAAGGAGGTTCATTGATTGTCTTCACGTCGTTCTGAAATCGCTGAAAATCTCCTTCCTGATGACGATGACGACGACATGCCACTTGCAATTTGAATTTATCGGCAGGGCATATCTTGGCAAAACACGTACTCCAACATTGTAAAAAAAAAAACAATTTATTGAGCATGTTGTACCGAACATTGAATGTGAAACTCCTTTGGACGCTTTTCTTTCTCTGTTTACTGAAGATCTTATAGATTGGTTGGTGCTGCATACAAATGTATAAGCCTTCCGACAGAATCACACATTAACAACAAACAGCGACAAGATCAAATGTTTTTTGGGCATTAATCTGATAATTGGGATTAATCAAGTACCTTACTACCGAGATTACTGGTTTTCTTCGTTAAAAATGCGAGATCCGTAAATATATTCATTGATGTTTGTCAATAGGTTTGGATGGTTTTTGACTAAGCTGCACATAAACGACAACGCCTCAATCCCAACTCGAGAAAGTCCCGCATTCGACAAACTTTATAAAATACGGCCGCTCCTTGTCCAGTTGTCAAAAACTTTTAAGGACTGTTACTCGCCTTCTCAATACCAGTCGGTGAATGAATCAATGATCCCTTTCAAAGGCAGAAGTAGTTTGAATCATAATATGCCCAACAAACCAATCAAAAGAGGGTATAAAGTTTGAGTCAGACCCGACTGTTATGGGTATGTTTGTCAATTTCAAATTTACAAAGGAAAGCGTCAAAATGTTATTGTCTTGGAACACGCGTTATCAAGGAACTAATAACAGATCTCGTTGGCAAAAACTACTATATTTACTTTAATATTTTTTTTAGTTCTGTCAATTTAATGATTCAAATTTAAATTAAAAAATTTAGAGCAGCAGCTACCACACGACAAAACCGAAAAGATTATCTAAAAAATTTTCGGACGACAAAGAATTAAAGAAATGTATGAAATGGATATGATTTCTCTAGTAGTCGTAGTTGTCTTTTGACAAAACGGTCTAAAAATAGTTCGCCTTTATAAATCCCTCATTTGTTAGGGGCAAAACATCGGCACTATCCCATAAAAAGCAGCTTTATTTTGACCTTCACCTTAAGAAAATCCTTAAATTAAAAACGAAATAATTTTAATTACAAATAAATGTAAAAAAATATTTTAAATTAAATTTGTATTAGGTTAACGCTACTATATATATATTGAGTAATTTTTGTATTCGGTCAGCAAATGATATAGTGAATGCAACTAATTAAATCGTTGTAATATTTCGGGTATCTCCACTACTCGCACAAATTAATAACTGCAGCCTAATTTGATTACAATCGGTAAAGTAAATGTATGCAGCACAAACATGCAATTAACCAATAACAGAATAATATTCACTTTGATAACATTGCTATTTAATGAGAATGTGTTAATTTTAGTTTAACCAAAAGAATTCATAAGAAAAATATGTTGGAAACGTATAAAAAGAATAGCTGTAATAGAAAAGTTGACAGCATTCAAAGTAAAGTTTACAGTGAAATAAATTGTCAAAAAATAAATGTGGGTCATAAATAATCCAGTTTAACACTAACAACATTATTGTTCACATATGCACAGATGCACATAAAATTACAATTAAATTATTTTATTTTTGTTTATTTCATGAGTTATTTTAAATCCGTACGTTTTCAAAAAGTAAAGGATCACCATCACACGAACGCAAATGTACTGACGCTGCCAAACTTTCTCGATGTAAGATCCTTAAAGTACGTCTGTTAAAAGTGATATATTTTTCATTGTAACCCCAATAGATGTAAAACTTGTCAGAGATCTTTAAATATACTGTATGTCGCAGTAAAGATGAAGCCACTCACATTGATAAATAGAGATTTTAAATCAAATTATTAGAAACGTTGTTAAGAATATTTTTTAAACTCATATACCGTTTTTCATGATAAAATTCGTATTTTGATTTTTTTATTACTTTGGTCTAAAATCGAAATTATTTTATTTTTTAATTTTATTTAACTGGTGTAGTATGGAAAATAATAATTTGATAGAAGTGTTGAATATTAGTCAGTTTTGAGTTTTTTTTATTAAGGTGAAGTTAGTAAGTTTAAATGTGATTCATTTGTATGCTTATTGCGTTAATTCTCTTTAGAGTTACTGGTCACATGATTAACAGTTACTTTTAGGTTTTTTTGCGTTAATCCGGTTCTTTGGTGTCCGTGCTCGTAGCAGCAGCGAAGTTGCTGCAGAGTTTTACTTGAAATATTCTCCAGGTGTTCCCAAATTACCATCAACCATTACACCCGCATCTAAAGAATTGCCATATATTGGGGCAAATCGAGTACATCTAGGTATAGATAAATCTTTTGAGATTTATGAGAATTAACACTTACATTTAGATTTTTTGCTTTAAGATCTAGTCAGAGAGTTAATAACCACAAAATTAAAATGTCATTAACTTTTAATGAGAAAATCGAAAAAATCCAGTTGTGTGGAGTTCATATTCAAGTAGCACATTTAGTGATAATTCGGATAATACTACTTATTTCGTGACTGCAAAGGTATTTATGCCTATAAATAGTTACGTTTTTTTAACATATCAGCAACTTCAATTTACCTAAATGGGAATAGGGTTTACGTAGTAACTACTATTTTACTACTTAGTTTTATCGGTTTTTGCAACTTCAACTACACAGTTACGTTTTAATTACTTAACTAGTAAACAAACCCATTTGAAAATAGGCCTAATCTAGACAAACCTGAAATTAAAGACGTGAGGTCACCGCTCCAGGTCAGAGGTCAAAGGTCAGGTCAACTTGTGACCCCGTCTAAGATCAGCGCCTGGACCTCCTGAACAATTTGACGTATTGATCTCCAAAATCGGTTCAGTGGTTTCGGAGGAGAAGACGAACATACATACAAACAGACAGACAGACAAACCGGGTCACGATTTTATGTGTATAGATAAATTTGAGAACAATGACTACGTAATAAATAGGTAACAAACTAGTAGGAATAACTTATGTACATTATACGTGTACACAATACATTTTTTTCGTCTTTGTCCTAACCATATTATTTATTATACCTATTATATCAGTGTTAGACACCTAAAATAATAGCAACAAAAAAAAGAAACATAGTTAAATATATTCTTTTATTATGGCTTGTAGTTCGATAAAAACTCCCAAATTAACTGAAAAACACTAACGCCTACAATTTTATTGACAAATGTAGACCTGATACTGATAAAAAATAAGAGCGCTTGTAAAATAAGTAATTTTTACCAAATTTTTTAACCAAAAATATCAAAATCTTTTTGGGTTAGTTTTAATTATACACGTTTAAATTTTTTTTTTTGGCAAGATGTTGATACAAGAATGAGGTATAAAGTAAATAAATTGCAATAAAATTATAATAACATAAATATTTGTCAAATTTTGTTTCATTTCTATCGTGCCTGTAATTTTAATATGGCTATATTTGCTACTTTTCAACCAATAGCTGATTTTACCATTGAGTTAATTTATTAAATGACAATTACAAAAATGTGACTTAAAAGGTCTAAAAGGTTTGTTACAAGCATTAAAGCTATCGCTTAGATAACGCTTTGCACTTTAACATAATTATGTAGGTTACTTAATATATCTCAAAAACAAAGAAAACATGAATACTACAAAACGTATAATATAGGTACAGCTCAAGCGTTCAGGCAAAACAGATCACATATGTAGTTCTTTTTGTCGCAGTTACTGCAGTCCACATGCGCCCATCGGAAACACTTTACGCATTGAACCCACTTTTTACCCCGACTGTCGTCTGAAAACAGTCCCGTGCAAAACATACACTCGGCATCTGCTTCATTATCATCTATAGAATCTAAATCGTCGTCCAAAATTAATTCATCCGAATCTTCACTGTCGCTGATAATTTTGGAAACTTTCCTTTGTCGACTTCGCTTTTTCTCACCACTTAATTTTATTGGTTTAACTTTCTTTGCGGATTTCTTCCTTTCTTGCTCACGTAGACTACTTTCAAGTTTATCTTTGTACGGAGTACTTGTTATGACCCAGCTAGAACCTTGACGAGTCTTTCTGCCTTCAGTAAATGAGCAAGATGGTAAAGGATTAAAATCAGCAATTTTAACAATCACTTTTTCACCAGAAGGCTGCACTTGTTTTGGTGAATTTGTTTTTTTGATAATGGTGGTGTTTTATTATTTATATTCCTTGCAGCTGGCTTCTCTGCATAATCTTCTTGCTGATTTTCTGGCATCCTCTCTCTTTGCCTTTCGATAATAAAATCTATTTCTGTGAAAATGTTTCTGTTCATAGGAAATATGCCAGCTTTACGAAAACCGTTCACAGAAACTTCAGCGTTTGCAGTTTTTAAATAGGCAAGACACATCAATGAACAGATTTGGTAAAAGCTGATATTTCGAGCTGGATTAGTCCTTAACCATTTTTAAATTTCTTGCGAGTAGTAAGTCTTGAATGGCGACATGAAGCTCAGATCTAATGGCTTATGTGAACTGTGTGGGGGAAGACACACAATGGTTACATAATTGGTTCGCGCTAAATCAATCACCTCCATATTCCTCGTATGGCTGTAGTGTCCATCCAAAATGAGAAGAACCGGATCATCTTCTGAAGGTTTTACATTTTGAATAAAATGTTGCATCCACTTTAAAAAAATGGGAGATTGGATCCACCCTGATGGGTGACACGCAGCAATTGAATCTAGTAGTTCAGGTTTCATGTTTTTGCGTGGAAAAACAAATAATGGGGGTACAAACCCCTCAACGGCATTCATGCAAATGACTGTTGTCAATGCTCCTCGTTTGGCAGCGGTTATTGCTCCAACTTGCCTCTCTCCATTTAAAGTTATGACACGTACAAATTTTGACTGGGCTGAAGTAATTCCAGTTTCGTCTACATTGTAAACTCGCGCAGGGTTATACTTTACTTTTTCCATTGCTGGCTCTAAATTGTCGAAGAACAATGCTACTTTTTCAGGTGTAAAGCCTTTGATTTGACCTTTTGAAACCCCTGTGGTTTTCGAATGACGCCGTAAAAAATTTTTTAGCCATTTCTTTCCAGCTTGTCCATTTTTCTCCGGAAAAAGATGACTAAGTCCATTTTTAAGCGCCAACTGATAGGCAAGTCTCATAATATCAGATCTAGATAAACCATAATATCGCCTATCCATCTCCAGGTAATAACTAACTAAATCTTGCTCCATCACCTCATTTAATACCGGTTTTCTGCCTATTTTAATACTACTGAGATGTTCTGGTTTGAGGTTCCGTTTAACATAGTCTTCTAAACTAGATTTTGGCACCGAAAATGTTTTGGGAGCCTTGAGATACCCCATATCTTTATTCCTTACAGCCACGATGGCTTGCCGCATCTATTCTCGTTCCCATCTTCTATGTTTAACACCTTTGCGAGGCATTATTGCGTATGTAATTGAAAAAAATAGATTGATAATAAAGTTGCCTTATTTCGGATATCCGAGATTGAGAACCTTAAGGTGTCCGAAATTAGGAATTTGTACGTTTTAGGTTAATTTTTCTGTAGCAGTCATATTTCGAAAACTTAATGAATTCTAACATATGTATCATTTTCGGCAAGATCAAATCATGCCTAGGTAGTGTTTACAAAGCAATTTCTCATCAACTTACCAGGAAAATCTATGTTTAAAAAGCACTTCAAAAAACTTCACAATAACAACAACTCGTCTTATAATTTTTGCCATCTAACGGAACTTTCATGAAGTACTGTACTATACGTTACAGTTAGCTCTTAATACGGTGCACAAGCAGGCCCTAATATTTACCGCAAAGTTTTAAAGGTTTGGTAGAAATCGTACTATCCAAAATTAGGCTTCTATCCGAAAATAGGCGACCTTCCTCTAAGTGTAAGTTTTTACATACATTCGAAAATGTGTTTACTGATGAAGTAACATTTGCCATTAATAGGGTTGTATCCTCCCAAAACAGTAGTTACATATACCCAGATAATCCTTATTAGATTATAAATTATAAAAACTAACATTTGTCCGTTCGTTCCAAACAATTTGCAATTTCCGTTGCATTGTAAATATCTACTTTAGAGTGCTTTTTTCTCAAACAATTCTTTTCTTGGCGGCCCCTCTGATGGTGAAATTTTTTTTTTTATTTAGAAATTTCAAAGTCAACCCTCTCCTTAATTCCTTTACTGCGGCCTGTTGTCCTTTAAAGACCTACCGCAGAATTTCCTAGTAGTGGCAACCGCCACCCTAACGTGACTGATTTCGAGATTTCTTAAGTTAATATTAAAGTGTTATGTTATTTTGTGTGGAACCGAAGATACTTACTGTAAGTTTTATTTCTGATACCGAAGCGGCTGCAACCATTAGCAAATTAACTACTACCAATGTCATTGAGAATAAACAAGAGACTTGTAAATAAATATTTTTGATTTCAACCATTATTATTTAATCAGAGCAATTATTGACACCAGCCCCACGGAGAAGCTACACTGCTATCAAAGGTTAAAGTACTTTCTTCTGCCAGTGTCGGGCTTAAAACAAACAAACATAAGATCCAACAATATTTTAGAAAATCAATGTCTTGTGTAGGATTTTAGGAGAACGAATGTTTGTTTTTTTTTGTCTGTAATTTTAGAGTCCAAGGAATGCTTGTAAGAAGTTAAACAAAAAATTTTTTATACGCTAGATAAGAAGAATAGTCCTTTTAAACTGTGTACTCCAAAATCTCTCGATAGTCAAACAAGAGTCCAAATACAATCTAAAAAAACGCAGAAAAGAGTGTTACCAAGAAATTTAAGATTGGACAGCATTTGACATTGTTGGAATTTAGTCAAGCTAACGTATAGGTTAGTCGTTTTAGTTTGCTCCACAGTAAATTAGCAATCTGTTTTAGTTAAAATAAATTCAATTAATAGTAAGTAACTATTTAGCGCTCTGTATTTCGGAAACTATCAACTTTTGGATTAAGGTAATTTGGATTAAATCGAGATATTTTAGTTCCAGAAGTCTGCAGTAGCGCTATGTACACGAAATATCCTGTATGTTTAACCTTTAACTACCGATCCCCGATCGGTGACACCGCTAGGTACTAATTTGAATGTGATTAAAGCATATTGCTATGATAGGGTGTTGTTAAATTTTTGTTTTAAAATTTTACTATGAATTTATTTTTTCAATTACGACCAATAACTTTTGTATCTCAGGGTTAAATTTTACCGGGTAAAATTATGCTTTAACTTTAATAATAATCAACTTCTTTAGTCAGAAGTAATAATTTACCTTTTTATTTTCTTTTTGAGCTTCGTTAATTAAACACGTCACATGATGTACCAAACACAAGAAAATCTCTAATTATAAACAAAATTTTATTAATTGGAAATTACAAATGCCGCATTAATTTCAAACCGGCAACATTAGTTTTTGTTTTTGAATCAACGACGCGTGTATCGGTGAATCATTTGTAACGCAACCGCTATAGGGTGGAACGTTAACCTGGGCGTTATGACAAATTATTTACAAAAATTTGTATCACTAACTTAAATGACTGCAAATTAACTCTGACCTTGGTCATCGGTATTACAGGTACGTGATGTATTTTCTTAATTCTGTTGATTCTCCTGCCTTTTCTTTTAGGATAAACGCAATTTCATTAATCATAGAGATTCCTGTCTTTTCTTTGGATGTTTTTGGCTACACCATCATCAACACTAGCTTCCCAATACGATGTCTTTGTACAAACTTTTACTTGGTAAGTATTCGTTAATTTTCTTTCTGTGTTTGCACATAAATTTAAATTACTTTTATTGTTGTTTGTGCACTCGCTGAATTATCTTCATTTGATTACTTGGTGCACTAAATTTTATTTTTGCGTCACATGCACTTAATAAAAATTTTTTTTTTGTTTTACTTTTGTGCCGTCATACACTGCTCTTTTTATTTAAATTTTGAACGTACTGAACGACGTTCTTTTACCGTCAGAATTTTAAGAGCTTGAGCGTCGGTTTTTGCCTCCTATTTACCAAATTTCAAATCATGGCTTATTTGATTTCAATTTTTTCGTTAAAATTTGTAGCTAGTACAACTACCTAACGCTGGCATCTACTAGATTTTAATCGGAACTAACAGATCGTCATCCAGTTTTTTGCAATTTTAATTCAATTGTAATTACACTCCTTAATTGCGAAATGCTTCATTTTTTTCTTCCTTCATTTTTATTTTCTTCAAAACACAAATTAATTGGTCATGAAAATTTTCACTATCATTAACCTCATTTTAAATTATTGTTTTTTTTAATATTTTATTAATTTCACTAACTTGGCCTGTTATTTCGATTAAAACACGTTTATTAATCATTTTAACGTTCGACTCAATGTCTCACACGCGCACATAATTGGTTTTTTTTCTTAAATTTTATGATTTTTATCAATGACCTTGAACAAACTACTAATTGCTTAAATATTATCTTTAGGTTAAATAGGTGGATAACATTATTGGAGCTGCTGTATAATCTTTACTGATTGAAATTTACAAGTTACACGGTCCAATTACATCAAATTCCTGACAGCTCCAATAATCTTCCCGAACCTCACCGAACCACCTAAAAATATACAATCTGGGGCTTATTTACAAATGGATCATCGTGGGATTGATTTAAATGGCATTTTTGAACTTGGGATGCGGATAACATTGCACTATTTATTATAAAAATTTACTTAATTTGCGTGATAAAAATAAGTGATGTCTCTAGTTGTTCCAAAGTAGTCCACCCAGATGATCCGGACTTTAGAAAGTCTTAGCTTGGTATAACGAATGTGAATGTGATCTGAGTGATATTGATACGAAAGACAATGAAAGTGAGAGTGATTACAATAGCGCTTCAGAGTAAAAACAAGAAAATGATTTGAAAAAAGAATTGAATGAAAATGAGCAATTAAATAATCAGATTACTGATAAAGAAGAATCATTACTACACAAAAACATTGACTTGGTAACCAAAAGTTGTTATGGAAAAAACTACCAGGATTACGTCAACCAGCTCGCCAACAGGTCACTAAATTACCGGGTGATATATGGGACATATCTTGTCAGTGATAAAATACTATAACATATTATACAGTTCACAAACCAACAACTAGAAAGAGAAAGCATAAAATATGAAACCCTAACAGGTCTGAACTGAACAATGTAGACATTGTAGATTTAAAAGCGTTTATTGGAGTTATTTTATTTACCAGAGTTTTTAAATATAATCACAAAGACATTCAAGCTTTGTGAGCTACGGATGGGTCAGGGCCCGATATATTCTGATGTGTAATAAGTAAGAATATATTTGCTGTCCTATTGACAACTATGCGATTTAACAATTCCATTGATAGAAGAGAAAGAATCAAGAATCAAAAATATACAGGGTGTTTCATTAATCAGTACAGAAAATGAAACTGGAGATTCCTTGCAAAATTTAAAGGGGGGTGTAACATAAAAAAAAATTTCCTTAAAGCCTCCCCTGAAGAGTTACAGCCCCTTAAAGATGTGTAAAAATTCACATTAATCGATTTTTTTCTGAAATGACTTGAAATAAAAAAGAAATCTAAACATTCAAATACTACTACCAAGAAGCCTCCATAATTTCATAATTTTATTCACCCTTGTTTTCTGCAAGGGGGTGAGTCTTACTACCCCTTAGAGTTTTTTACCAGAACTTTTAACTAATTTTTTTTTCAATTTTCAAATTCAGATTTTGGAGGGCCAATTCAATTAAAAACTTTTTGTCTCTTAAAAATTTCACGTAAACTCAATACTTTTTCACCAAAAAAATAAATTAAGCGAACTTGCAGAATTTTTAATTAATAAGTTGCGTATGCAAGTTTGACATAAATAACAATATTATTATTAACTATCATTTTAAATTTAAATTAACAATATTATTGAAGAGAGTGTTCAAAATGGGCACCATTTTCTTGAATACAGGCTCTTATTCTTTTGAACAAATTTCCGTTAACGCTACCTAGCATTGCTAGAGATTGTCTAACTCTTCAGGGTAGGTTTTAAGGAAATTTTTTTTATGTTAAACCCCCCTTTAAATTTTGCAAGGAATCTCCAGTTTCATTTTCTGTACTGATTAATGAAACACCCTGTATAGTTTGGGTGCGAATACTACCGTAGATGAGATGTTAATAGGTTTCAAAGGACGATGTAGATTTAGTGTGTTTCTACCAAATAAACCTACCAAATACGCTTTAAAATTGATGGCCCTTACTGATGCAACAAATAATTATTTTTACAATGGGTACTTATATTTAGGTAAAGATTCAGACGCGCAGAACCGCACAGCTTAAGAGAAGAAATACCTGAAACCTACTGTTTCTGCTTTACGTCTTGCAACTCCTATCAACAATATCAGTAGGAATATTACGGCGGATAATTGGTTCTTTTCAATTGAATTAGTGAAAATTTTAAAAACCAAAGGACTTACGTAAGTTGGGACCCTTAAAAATAATAAAAAAGAAATTTCCCCAGAGTTGCTACCAAGGAAATCTAGAGATGAAGGATCAGCAATACATGGTTTTACAAAACATATCACTTTACTTTCTTACGTACTAAAGAAATCGAAAGAAGTAATTTTACATAGCTCCATGCATCATACAATCTCCACGAATGGTATTACGGAAAAACCCGAAATAATTGCACACTATAATAATACTAATGGCCGGTTCTACCAACACAACTTAAACTTAAGTTATGCTTAAAAACAATCGTTGTTATGGTTTCAACAATTGTATCTAAGATTATAAGCATTGATTAAATTAAGTTGTGTTGGTGGAGACGGCCGTTAATCAGGTGTGGATTCCCTGGATGAAAAATGTTCTATTATAGTACTAGAAGGCAAGGAGATGTCTAATGGCAGTGTTTTACAGAATAATAGATATTAGCACGGTAAATTCGTATATCTGTAACAATTTATTTAACAATTTTAACCCTGTAGATTATGCAGCTCATTTTACACGCGTTATTTGGACATTGTTATCAAATTTGTTATATTTTGGAGGTCGTTGAAAATTGATACAAAACTGCAAATGCTATTTTTGCATTCAGACTTCGATTGTGATTTATGGTGAAAGTAAACCGAATTATTCGGATTTTTAAGTTGCAATTAAGGATTTGAATTGTAACAAATTGCCACCAGTTTGAAGTATAAACATTTAACAATTAAATCAAAATTTTGTTAATCTAAACGTTTATATTTTTTATCGGGAAGCTGCTAATCGCAGTTTCTTCCCGGGAATATTATAAAACAGAGTTTGTCGCTAATTACGATCTATCATTATTTGGACTCACTAAAGATTAAATAAAGACCCATGCAAAGTCAAAGGTAGTACTAATCTGAAAGAATGAGGCAACAACTTCAGTTATCGCCTGGACCTTACCGGTTCCGATTTATTTGGTTATCTTTTGTTAGAATTTAGTTTTTTTATTTATATTATAAAAGTTCATTTAATTTTAAGTTTGTTATTAGACTTTTGGTTATATTTTATGTTTTTTTGTGTTATTATCGAAAGTATAAGACAGCGTGTTTACAAATGAATATAGGGGTTTTACAAAGACAGCCTGTATCTTCAAACTGATGGTACCATCTACGGATGTTATTGTCACTTGGAAGATCACGACCGAACCTAATGCGGAACGCACGTTGCACAGTAACTGCAGATTCAGTCTTTGCAGACTGTAAAGCACAAAACGCTTTCTGTTCACTAGTCGCCATTTTTGCTACTACCGCTTTATAGCGGATCACGTCGGAAACATTTTGCGTACATGCGCACTGGTGCCAACAAACAAAACTGTTCGAGTTGCTCTTTCATATGACATATCATTTATAACTGTAAGTATAATGTAATCAATATTATAAAGCGTTAAAACCCCGATATTCATTTGTAAACACGCGTTACTTTCTGGCGCCCAAATATTGTTTATTTTTTATCCACGGCCCAAAGCGCCAACTGAGGGATCGAAAAATTGAATTCACGTTCAATTTAATTTTTTGTATCGTTGAATGGTACATATCCTTTACTCTATAATTTGATTAATGTATTTAAGGATATGATGTATATGTGCATAACTTACCTTTAAATGTATTTTTTTTTTGAATAAACAGAGGCTTGAGGAAGTGCACATTTGTTGCACGAAACGTTGCCTGCAAAAATAACTTTTATTGTGGTAATAATCAACAAAAAACCGCCAAAGTTTGTTAGATCAATACCTATGAAGAAAACAGGTTATTATTTTTATAAAATTTAAAGAAGAATCAATCGTGACTACTACATGGTTAGAACAGAGTATTGGACTTACAAGAACCTTAACGTAGCATTAGTGGTTGAAAAGATCGATTTCTAGGCGGAGGGCAGTACAAGACCGATGTCAAACCACAAGATCAATTGTTGTAAATTGCACAAAGGCATGTGTAGATGATAACAATTTAAGAACAAATTTCATCTTTTAGTCTACATTTATACCGTCCAAATTGCGTTTTCTATTAACTACATCTCAGAAGGCGGTCAGAGCGATATTGTGTCGTGAGCTATTGGATAATAAAAAGCCACACACTGCATACATTACGCAAAGGTCTATGCAACAAACAGAATTGCAGATTTTGCCCTTGCCCACATGATCATATGACTTATCACCGATCAAACATATGTGGAACATGATGGGTTGACGTTTTTAACGGCTGCCGATACCTCCTGGTAATTTAGACAATCTCGGATCAGCTTCAGGTTGCTTGGAATGACATTCCACAGAAGAAGGTAAATCAACTGATCCCAAGCATACTATAATATTTAATAACGAAGCAACATTTTCTGTAACTGTAACTTTTGATAACGGTAAAGAAAACTATTCGTGCTTCGGTCCTGAACGCTTCCACAAACTTGGAACATTTCCTCTTAAAGGTCAAAGTCATAAAGGAAGAAACTCATTATCAGGCTGAAGAAGACGTATCATTCCCTTAAAAAGTTAATAATATGTGGTGACTACAATCTTCCCAGCGACCAATAAACACATGACAATACGGTAGTCATGACTAATTATGAAGCTAGCCCAAAAGCTGCAATTCCTTAAAATTCGTTTGTTTATTGTGGTTGATGTATATTATAATTTAGATCGACTGTTTCCTAATAGTACTCAGCATTCTGCGTATAATATCAACGTAAATGTAGAAAAAATACCTACTGTTCCTTGTTCTACAACTAAATATTTTTTTCGTGATGCTAAGTTTGAGGAAATCAAATTTGTTTTCGCCTCTATTCATTAGCAGTTTCTTTTGACAATATCAAAGGTCCGCGTACTACACTGTAAAAAAATGGTTTACAACCTACGTTAAATACTTTTAACAATCTTGATGTAATTTTAGTGTAACGACAGATTGCTCTTTTTAAAACTATTGTTTGACTATGCATTTTCTAATTTTTAATACAAATTTTTAGCCTCGATAAAGCCCTCACAAGTTTGGACGAAACGTAGGCCTTTAATGTACCACCTAGAACAAAAACACCTTTAAATCTAAGGAAAAAAATACTCTTAACTCTTCCATTATTTATCAACTGTTTGAATATTTCGTTCCTAAAAGAACATTTATGGGACCCAAGTACCCCGTATCGTTTAACAAGACCTTAATCAATTTAACTAGAGAGAAAAAATGTATGTATACTAAATTTAAGAATACAAATGAGTACACTAATTATTTATGTATTTATTCTGTTATTATCCCTCTGCCTATAATTTTTTCACGTTCTAGACAAGATCACTGTTTCCCTGATAAATGGAAATTAATTTATCTATCAACAATTTTTAAATCAGGTAATAGAAGTGATAATAAAAATTATAAAGGCATTTCTCTGCAGTCAAAAATTCCAAAAATATTAGATTGTATACTAACAAACCAACTGATGTGGGCATCTAGAAATCTTGTAATAAATGAGCGACATGGCGTTTTATCTAGTCGCACTACAAGATCTAATATTATGCAATATCATACCTTTTTGTTAGAGGCTTTGGAGAATCGTATAAAGATTGACTCTATTTATACTAATTTCTTCAAAGCTTTTGATAACAGGGACATCAGTATTTTGTTAATGAAGTTAGAACAGTACGAGTTGAAGTCGATGGTCGTTGAATGATTAAGAAGTTTTCTTTGTAACAGAAACCAAATTGTTAGAATCGACAGCCATTGCTCTAAAGAAATTATCATCACTTCTGGTGTTCTCCAGAATTCTCATGTGGGCCTTGTATTGTTTTTGTTATTTATACATAATATAAGAGATTGTATCGTTAACTTCCAATGTTTATCTTATGCGGACGACCTTAAGTTCTTTAGAATATTCAGGATTGTTTTTTGATTCAGAATGATTAAGATCGGTGTGCCAGAAATTATCTGCTCATTATATATAATTTTATAGAAGAATTAAGTATCCGATATTTGAATTGATTGAAAGTGTAGGAACTTTTATGAGTCACATTTAGTTTTTTGCACACATTTGTAACATCGTAATTTTCAGTTTATTACCAATTATGTTCAAGTCAAAACGTAATTGCATTGGTCTAATTGTACTTGTAATTGTTAAAAGTTAACAAAATGTATGTTACGTAGATAAATGTTTCTCACGTCAAAACATTTGTACTTGTTCCATTTTTTTTAAACTTTTCTGTTGTACCTTATTTTCTTACCAATTATTTTCTTGAATACAAATTTGAAGTATTTAATAACATATTTTAGTTATTAAATGAACAAACACATATCCACTTCAAATTTTCACGTGCGATAAAAGCACATGTTTTTAACGGTAAATTAAGCGATTCAGTAATTTCCTACATTTTAAAATTGACATTAATTTTAATGTTATCGGATTCAAACATTATGTGGATATTTCATATAATATTCGAATAAATTCCAATGTATGTGTTAAAATGAAACAACTGTTTACCTAAAAAAAACTGCAGGACTTCGACATAAAAGTTTATGCGTGCTAGGAATTCCATACCTAATAGCAGTGATCAACGTCTAAAAACTCAATTGTTTTTCCCGGAAGTACAAAGTGTATCGTATTTAACAGCGTTTAGAAGATGACTGTTATTGTAAAATTTTGTATACTCAATGCTCGTGTAAATAAACTTTAGGTATTAGATTATTAAGCATTCATAATTTTTACGATCATAAAAAACATAAAATTAAAAACCCATCACAGCTTACATCGTTTTCAATGTAAAAAAAAATTAATCGAAAAATGAAATTAATGATGTGATGAGTTCAAGTACAAAATCGTTGTAACTGTAACTATAGACGAAATAGTTAAACATTTTTGACAATGCTAATTCTATACAAATCGTGCACATAAAATTTTACGTCTCATTGATTTCACAACAACAATCATTCCGTGAGTACAAAATCTAATTCGCAATGCAGTTTTGTCAATGATTATTATTTATGAGTCTCTTTTTTTTAATCGCCGTGAGAAAATTTCTGATCGTTTTTAAGCAGTTATAATTCCTCATATTTTTCCGCCTTTGTTAATACGAACTTTTCATTACTAACGGTGTTTTAATTAAAACAATAATTAATTTAAAATGTCAATAACAACCGTTTGGTATGCATAACAAGGTAAATAAACTTAACAAGTTACTTACATATTATAAATTCGATTAATTTAATGAACTTGCACGAAAGTACTACCGTAAACCACAACTTTACAATTAGAAACAGAAAGGTTTTTTAATATTCCGTTACCAAAGTATAACAGTGTTATTAAACGATTTCTAATATTTAAAAGTATTACATTATTTCGGTGAGCAACTTTTGATTTGTTTTGATTCTTATCGATCTCATCTTATCTTATAATAACGTCACTAATGAATCAATTCCAAATTCCATAAGAGATAAAAAAGTTTCAATACCAAAAAGGTACAACTCATTTCGTTTTGATGGACGTATTCTAAAATTACAACTCCACATACGCAATATCCAAGCTATCAGTCTAAGGTGTTAAACGACTACATTGAAACAACTTGCATCTGACAAAATGTCGGAGTCATATGACATTAAGGATGTAAAAAAACTGCACCTCAAAATCAAAATAGTCAACATTACGGTGAAACACAAATCAAAAAAATTCCAATAATTTGTTCCAAGCTGTTTTGCAGGTAGATTCGTTGACGTATACAAGAGTATTGAAATGCGGATATGTTTTCATAGGTTTTGATCGTTGCTCATTAATGGTCCTCTCGAAGTAATTAGGTATCCATGAGACGTTTAGCTGAAGCTTCCTACATACAGTGGATATCTTATGGACGTCCAGTTGTCACAAACGTGGACATCTACAGGATGTCGTTTGTTAATATCTACTGGATGTTTAGATCTTGTGGATACCCATATTTAATACTTTTGCAACGTCAACTGTATATCTTATACGTTTATTCTATAGATAAAGGAAACTAAATTTAGTTTAATTAATCAATACACTTATTTTTAATTGTCACTCAAATTATAACAAATTTTATTTTCTTGAGCTTGCCTGTTTGATGCGTTTTGATGCCCTTTTTATATAGTTTTTTTATTAACGTAGATGATATCTTCTGGTCCCTGAGTTCCTGGCTCATTTCGAGGGTCCCTAAAAAAGAAAATAAAATAATTATTCTAAAAATAAGCATTTGTCAACACATGTCAAATAAAAATGTGTTTTGCTTTACTCGAAAAGTAAAAGGTTGATATTGACATACTTAGCAATAAATGTTACCAAAATAACTTTATTTTTAATTAATATTTATTATTTTCATAATTTAATTATTTATTTTTACAAACCGAAAGTAAGTGTCTATATTTGGATCACTAGTCCAGAAAATGATATTTTGCGAGTGTGAGTGAAATTGTATAGCCGAGACGCCTAGCCGAGGCGAAACAACACGAGCATTCGCTAGACATTTTCTGAACGTGTAATCCACAAAAATTTTTATGCCGACAAACTTCAAAATATTTACAAAATTATTCTTAATTTAGTTCAACCATTTATTACTGGGAATTTATATTTATTTTTGGTTGGTACCCACTTGTCATTACATATCTACTTAATTTTCAAATTTAAAATCAAAGTGACATTTTCGGTGTAATTTTACCAAATGTCACTTTTGTAAGGTCTAGGCCGGGAATTTGATGTTCCCGGCCGATTTTGAATCATACAAAACTGTCAATAATGACCAGAGGCATGAAAAAAATTTTTGTGTGCACCGCCGCTGTAAAGCTTTTTTTGGTCTTTTCTGATATATTGTATATAGTAGCACCGAAATAATTACTTGTATCACTAGGCCAGAAACTGACGGCTAACGCCTTGGCCTGCAAACCATCCTTACACACGCAAATGGTCAAAATTGTTAAAACTTAAATTTTTAAATATGACTATATGCCAAAAATTTTTGGTTGGCAATGCCATTTGGCAGTTGTCAACACGGTGTCATTTTGACATATATTAAAATACGTGTTTTTTTTTAAATGTTTATGTTTAAAAAACGTATAAAATCTTTCAAAATAAGATGAAAAAAAGTACTGCAACATATTATTTATGTATACCAATATGAGGACTAATATCAGTGTCATGAGTATAATGTGATATTGCCAATACTTAGTAATTTTTTTACCGGTCACGGCCAAGAAAAGCGGTGTTTCTGGCCGCTTTTGAGTAATGCAAAATCAGTGATTATGAACGAAGGACCGAAAAAAAACTACTTTACAGACCTGATACACAAACAACTATTTTATTAGATTGTATAAAATTAAAAAAAAATCTAAGAATAATGTTAAATGACATCTCAAATTAATCAAGTTGCCATGAAAATTTCATTGTAATCGATATGCCATGTACACTTTTTGTATAGGTTCTAATTTACATAATTAGTAATTATTATTTGTAAGCTTAGATGGTTAGTTAATTAAAAAAAAAAAACCAACAAAAGATAGGCTGAAGATGCTTTGGAAAATGCTCTTCCTACAACTAAATTTTTCATATATTTTACCAACTGACTATCAAGTTTCTTGTTTCGCTTTTTGGAAAGAAAAAGAAGAAAGTATTAAAATAGTACATCCAAGAGTACAAAAATGTGTAGTATTTTAAGTAAAATGAAGCTCCTAATATTTACTTAAATAGGTTGTTATTTCATTTAATTAAATTTTCGTAAAATATCCAGCAACGGAAAGTTAACTACTGTAGCAGAGTAGTTGTCATCGACCTCGTTTAGCAAAATTTTTTTTTGCATGGTTGGCTGCTATACAACCTAGGCAGAATTTTTGTTGTTTGTTTAATATTGTAATTAAGCCAAGGGTATTCAATTCAATACATTCACAGTGTGTTCATTTAGTAATTATCCGATTATGTGCTTCCAGACTACTTTTCCAAAAAAGTGTAACCATGCTTCCCAAATAGACAAAAGTGCACATTTTAAAAATATTTTCATATATACAGGGTGATTCAGGAAAACGTAGTGAACCAAAGTGATTTTGTATATTTTTGAACCGTCGAATAACTCGTAAAATTTTGCGTACATTTGTCGCATAATTCGTATGTCTAGCTTCAGCGGTTTTCAAATTATTCGCATTATTTCAAAATTTTTAATAGATGTACGGTATCAAAAGAAATAGTACCGTGGAAGTTATTGTAGAAGTCTGAGTACTGCTCTAATAAGAACCATTCTCAATGCCCGAATAATTGTACAGGCCATCAACAAAATTTAGTTCAATCTTTGGCATCACAAATACACAACCTCGGCGCCATATAAGCTCTACATTATTTGCCAATTTTTGCAATATTGGTCTTACATAGAGATGTGAACATTCACCAACTTTTTGCCAATATTCTTTACATTAAATAAGAATATCGGGCCAACATTGCCTACCAACTTTGGTTTGCAATGTTAAGCCAAGATTTAGCCAATATGTCAAAGATGAAGTTTGCAACATTTATCCAACATTGGGTCAACTTTGTAATTTTCTGTAGCCATACATAAACATACTTTAAAATAATGGCACAATATTGGGCAAATGTTACAATACTTTGAAAATACGCAGAGTTTCATTGTTTGCATTATTGGCGCAACATGGGTATATATTGCAATAAAATGAACTTAAAACAAAATTTCATAGTAATGTAACGTTGACCCAATATGTATATCATCTTGCAAACTAATATTGACTGAATATTGAATAAATATTGAAAACCCTAATTGGTAGGCAATATTGCCTCAATATGGAATACCCCCCTTGTGGTATAGTTGGCACCATAATATTGACAAATATTGGGGTAACATTGTCAAATTCCGTTGCCCTAAAATTTGTGCACCAATATAGTTGAATATTGCAGAATCAGTTATCTCATATTGGTATCCTTATATAAGGCCAATATCAATATCCTGACATAAGAGCAAAACAATATAGTACAGGGTGTTTTTAATACTACCACATAACACTAACGACTTAAAACTTAAATAACTTAGTTAACTTAACTTCTATAGCCTGTTGAAAGCTGGAACTAATTATCATTTAGTCGGTATTAGGGTTATCGAACTCTAACTCCGATAGTTTTCGAGATATTTAAAAATTTGATAGTTTAACAATTTACGATGTACTGGTGTCTAAGTTACCTGTAAAATATCCGCAATATAGACATTATCTTGCAACTTTTAGTTTTAAATATTTACCTTAAATATATTTATTTTTTTTTCAGATAAAATAAACAGAAATGTGCTTATAACTAGTATCCCGGGCTCTAAAAGTCAGTCGAATTACGCACACCGGTCACAATTTACTGATATTTAACAACAGCAACCGTTACTTAGTACATCAAAAATCGATCATACTGTGTACATCGACAAACTTTAACCTGATAACTAATAATGTAATACAAATCGCTCTAATAGTAGTACGATAATTTAAAAACCATTATTTTTAGAATTTTTTTAACAAAGTTACCAATGTTTACAATGTCATCAATTTTTGCTGAAACTAATAACGGTTGCTGTTGTTTGTGACAGGTGAGCGTGATTTGACTGACTCTTAGAGCCCGGCATGTCACAAACACATTTCTGTTATTTTGTTCTAAAAAAAAAATTTTTAAGGCTAACATTAAAGCTGAATTGGCCTATAGATTAAAAATGTTTGCAAGATAATGTTCATTTTACTGATATCTCACAGGTAACTTAAATTCCAATAAATTGCAAATTGTTAATCTAGCAAATTTTAAAATATCTTGAAAACTATCAGAGTTAGGGTTGGTAACCCTAATACCAATTGAAAGTTAATTAGTTGCTGATTCAAACAGGCTACAGAAATGCAGGGTGTTCCATTTAATTTAAGCAAGTTATGTACGTATTAAGTCATTACCGTTATGCGGTAGTATTTAAAACACTCTGTACATCATAACATAATAGTAAATATTTCAAAAAGGATGTTGAAAGTTCTTAGTAAGGTGATGTAAAACCAAATTGCTTGTTCTTATTTATCTTGAAGTTATTGAATTTTTTTAGAGGGTCTGCAAATCAGGGAAAATCGATTTATCTCAGAAACGGTTGTAAGTTGGTATAGGGACATGTTAAAGAACATACATTATTTTTTATCCTACAATTCAAAAATAGAAAAAAATTCAGGGTGTTCCATTTAAAATAACCCAGCTTTGATATAGTACGTGTTTCTCTAGCACTCTGTACAATCGAAAATATTTTTAAAATGTGGTTTCAAATAATCTCGATATATGTATGTTTTAAGATTCCTTACATTATTTGTCGTTTTAGTGCTACAGAATAATTCGTTGGTAGTGCCCCACCCTGTATATTATAATCAGAAAATTTCTCTTTCGTTAAAGGCGCATCCTTGATAAAGTCTTGTCTTAATTCCAAATTGCTCGCTTATTTGCAGCCGCCTACTCCAAACTGCATTTGCCAAAAAGGCTTTCCCCAAAACTGGAATCTGGCTAGTTAATTTTCCCATATTATTTATATGCGTCATCAGAAACTACAAATATTGCAGTAGACGATAATATACGCAATGAACACAGCAATTATAGTAGTATTGATGAAGAAAATGACAATATTGAAGATAAATTAATGTCGACAATATCATTGAAACTTCGACACTTACTAAACAATTAACACATGGGACTACCAAAAATCAAAGAACAAAAAAGGTAGCTGGATCTTCAGAGTTGTCGAAAGTCTACAAGAAACTCTCGTTTGTTTTTTAAGAGATTTCCCCGGTTCCTCAAGCAACTTCAGTTTCTAATAGAAAACGTAAGGTCAAGAAATCGGAAGAGTTTACAGGCACTACAACTTTGGAAGAAAATAAAGGTAAAAGCTATGGAAAAAATTGAATTTTAAAGGTCCAAGGAATTACGGCGGATGGCAAGACAAATTAGAAGAGGGTGTTTCAGTTTGACTTAGATGGTTCGGATGCAAATCAAGAGCCATTTGAACATGATAAGGAAGATGCGGCTTGTCTCTACTTCAATTCACTCTATTTGCTATCCAAGAGCGGGGAGAAGTAGATTAAATGCATAAAGTGCAATAATGGGACCCATTACGAGCGTGCTGATGTGTCAGCAAAGTGCAAACTTTTTGTTTAAATTTCGAATCTTTTAGTTTTCATGTTTAATAAATGCGTTTTTTTTACTTTTATTGGTTTTTTTGAGAAATTTACCCGTATGTCATTTTACCCGCACAGTAGCCTAAAATAACAGAGTAAAGCTGTATTTAAAAAAATATGACCGTCATAAGGTTTCATCATTTTTTGTCTTACAATTGTGGACAAAAGAATTTGCTATAAAATCGTTACTAAACTATCTTTTTTTTTTATGGAAAATACTTAGGGTGTGTCATTTTAAACTTAATTGATTGGTATGGTTATACTTCAAAATGTGTGGTTATTATCTACCGCGGCATTGTGATTAAAATCAACTACTAGCTGAAGTTAATGAAACGGCACTATTGGCAAAAAGAAATGTGTTAGGTCTACAGCAATATTTAAACCATTAAAACAATGTTGGAAAGAATGCGTTTACAAATGGCGGCTTAACAATCAAGGCAAAAATTTAAAAAGGGTTTGAAAATTTTTGTATTAATTTGTCAGTACAAAATGATTTTGAAGCATGTGGTAAATGTGTCTTCAATATTTAAGACGTAAATTATACTATGAAGAGCCATGTATTATTACCGAATATGTTTAAGTAACTTCACTAACCTATTCTTGCAAAGAAGATTTAAGTTTTCTAATTTAATTCAAAAAAGGAATTGATTGCAATATAGTTTGAAGAGTTTGAACTTTGATTTCCACACATTTGGTCGGGTGTTAAATATTTTGAAAATTTATGGAAGAACATACGAATATGCACAAAAGTAAACATCCAGCAAACGGACCATTAAAATAACAGGAGAAAAGTTAAAACATAGAAAATATAGTCGACACAGAGCATCTAAAACATGCTGCAGTGCTGACTCATGATACAACTCCTAAAAATAATATTACTTCTTTAAAGGCAGGTTTCTTCCATATTTTTATGTCAGGACTGAAATAACTCAAATTGTTAAAGTTTCACCCTCTGTGTAAGAGTTTCATCAAAGTTTATTCAGTAATGTGTTAATGGATGAGTTGATAAAATTTCGTGATGATCCATCAACTCATTATCGAATAAACCTTGAGAGCGAAATCTCGGAAATTTCAACAATTTGAGTTGTTTTCGTGCTTCCACCTCCCCTAAAAGGAGTCTTAGACCAAACTCAGAACTGATTACACCTTTAGATAATTCTTCAAAAGTACTGATGACATTCACCTTGGTGAAAACGTTTGGTTAGAAAACAATGATTTCCAGAAATTACATATTCATTCTGATAGTCACAAAGAAAATAATTTTACCGAAAATGTTTATGTGGATAGTAACAAATTCTAGGAGAACAAAATTAGTTTCAGCAATCATCGGAAAAACAAAGTTTATCAAAGAATTTTCCCGCACCTTTCTTAACGGCGTTTTTAATAAAAACGAAGTCTAAAAACGATAGATTATTGGGTTAGAAAAAAAAATTGACAAAAAGATTAATCGCACAAATACAAGAATTAGTAATAATAATAATCAAAAATCAGAATATGAATGATGACCAAGAGAGTAACGTAGCTAAGGAAAAGAATGTTACAACCATTTTTACTTAGATGTAATCATATTAATGTTTTTTAATTTGTTCTTCTCCTTGCTTGTAAAGTATTACAGGTCTTTCATAAAAACTCATAAACCATTACAGGTGTTTTTTCCGTCAATTTATCGTTTAAATGGTTAGCATAGGTATCAAAATCAATCTATAAAATGCCATTCTTTAAATAAGCGAATAAAAAATGATAAAATAACTAGAATTTAAATAATTTTTTTAATTACACATTAAAAATAACAAAAAAAAAATACTCATTCTTTTGACTAAAGTAACTGTTTATTCAAGTTTTCTTCTATGCAGCTTGTGGTTTGTTTCTCTAATATCTTTGTGTTGAATAAATTTACCATACATAATGTTTGTTTATATTTTGTCATATAATATACCATAAAATATATTAAAAGACACGAATTAACCATACAGGCAATAAGCATTGAAATTAAAACAGCAAATCAAAAACAATACCAAAATCCTGTTAAAATGATTTTTTTAAATAAATAAGCATTTAAAGTAATTTTTTCAATGCTTGTAATAATCCAAGATTTATTTATTTGTATGGTATATTTTCATTATTCTATTGTGTTATGTCGTTGATTGAAATATTGGTAAAGATAGTCAACCTTACGGGATTATGCGACCCCGAAATTTGTTCTAAACATCAGAGGTCGGTAGTATCGCTTTGTGCTAAGAAAATACGTCAATTGTATTGTAGAATTTACAGAACAGTATTGCCGATAAATGTGAAATAGAAAACTGTAATTTTGCTGATAGTTTATGCTAAGACACGACATTGTTGCCAATGCATCATGCCGTTGATTGAAATATTGGTGCATTGAGTCAATGTTGACAAACAAACAAAAACATGCGTTCTACAATATACAAGAATTTATTGATTTTTGTCGACGTACTAATTAAATGTGTGTCCTTTGTTATATATTTTTTTCTATTGTCTGTTAATTGTTCAATGTAATAATATTTATTTGTATCTTTCTTACGTAAGGTTATAACAATGGTTATACCATCATGACAAACACATATATGTACAAAGATTGTATACATACACATGTGAATAAAGTTTATTATTATGAAAAAAAACCTGCAGATTTAAAAGTATTAATTTCGTAAAGAAATCGTTGAAAAACGTTCTCCCAAAAAAAACAATTTCTTTAAATACTTTTGAAAATTCCATACTCATATATTTATTACATTAACATCGTTTATCCGTTGAAAATGTTTTAAAATCTATTAGGCTTACGCAAGTAAATTTCTAAATTTTGGTCATTGAAATTAAAATTTTTAACATAGAAACGCTATCCCTTTTATGTTGGAACGAATGTTGAATTTTCTTATATTACAATCTAACGTACTCAACTGTTTGCATCTAAACAATATTATAACAAGCCTACTCATTTACTAAAGGTGTTGCTAAAAGTATGCAATTGTAGAATTTCTGACTAAGCCGATAAGGAATGTGACTCATAAACGATAATCCGGAAGACTCCTCGTAATACATTTGTTTCAATATCAACTTTAGGTGTACTTATATTTTAAGATATGATAAACGCATTAAAGAAGCATCTATGCAAAGCTTAATGATTATCTGTTTATTTGTTACAATGAAAATATTACAATCAAGATTGGTTTTAAGTATGTATTTCCTGAGCTTTACTAATAACAATGGTAATAACATTTACAAAATACTATCAAAAGAACACAAAATAATCGAAAGTAATAATACCCCACCACTTTTAGTTTAACAACAAAACCGAAAATTAATTAGTCTTCCTGTTGTGCTCAGTTTAAGAGGTTTTCGGTTCGAGTTTGATTTTGATTTTTAAAACATTTCGGTAGTTATTATTTACATGTAAGATCGGATTGCTGGTTTAAAAACTTATCCATTAAAATGAGTAATACTATTGCGTGTCATCGCTGTGTATATCACGGTTGCAATAATTCGAGAAAAAATTGCCCGACGATCAGCTTTTATCGGTTTCCTACTAATTGTCTAAATAGATGCAAAAATTGGGTGATGAATTGTGGTAATTCAAAGCTAGTACTACTAGATGATCTTAATTTATTACGAAATAAATTAATCTGTGAGAAGCATTTTGAATCTAGTAGTTTTCGAGATCCTTCCGCTGCGAAGAAGAAACTTAATATTACTGCAGTTCCTAAGAAGTTTGTTTTGGGTAAGTAATAATTTTGTTCAGCAATGACAATTTGCTAATACTTATTGGTAGCGGTCTGGTAGGTACCCAGTGGTGAGAAGTATCTTAACGTTCTCAAAACTCAATTTTTTACATAACACTTTTAACCACTTTCATGTCTTCAATCTTCTCACCACTACTGGTATCGCAAATTACAAAATCAATTTCAAGAAATACTTTCATTTTTATTAAAAATTTTGCCAATACATAAATAAAGTTCTTTTAAAAGCCCAAATTTCAAGAAATACAATTATTTGCTTTGATTGCAGATGAACCTAAACAGGATACATCGAAGTCTTTGCGATTAGAAAGAAATCCTACTCAGAAATCACCAGAAGTTCTGACAGTTTATAAATCTGATAATGTGCGAACTTATGAAAATATATTTTCTAGCGGAAAGTATTTGCAACGTAATTACAACTATTTTCTGTCAGCCAATAAGAAAAAATTGAGAACAACGCCGATTCAGTTAGTGATGCCTCCTTTGTGAATGTTCTTCAAAGTGCAACAATCAGTGCAAGTATAAGTTCTGATAAACCTATACAGACAACCGTTTCTTTTAAAATTAAAAAGTTTAAAAATAAATTGAATAGTCAAAAGTGTGAAATATTTAGATTGAAGCGCAAACTTCAAAACAGCACAATTTCGGGTCTTTTAAAAACAAAAACCGGCTTTGAAGACATTTATTAATATGCAATGTTTTCATCGAACACGAACTCCATGGAAGGATTCAGAAAAACAACTGGCATTATCATTGTATTATAAATCGCCTACCGCTTACAAATTTATGTTGAACCATTTAGGATTTGTTTTGCCAGCAATTTCAACAATCAAGTCGTGGTTGAAAATTGTTAATTTAAGATCGGGGACAAATAATGTTCTTATACAAAAATTAAAAAAAAAGTTGAAGGAATGACAGACAAAGAAAAGCAGTGCGTGGTAATGTGTGACGAAATTACTTTAAAACGAAATTTAAATTATAACCAATATTGGGACTACGTCGAAGGATATCAAGATTTAGGGGAATTAGGACGTAAACCGTTTTAAGTAACCATGGATTGGTTTTTATTTGAGAGGAATATTGTATAATTGGAAAATTCCATTTTGTTATTTTCTCAGTAGTGGTTCAGTTAAAAGCGAAATATTATGTACTCTTATAAAGCAAGTGATGCATAAGTTGTTTCAAATTGGATTGAAACCTCGAGCGTTAGTTTGCGACCAAGGATCTAATAACAGAAGTGCTCTATCTTGTCTAGGCGCCACAAAAGAAAATCCAACAATTCAAATCGACAATAACAAAATATATGTAGCGTATGATCCTCCTCATTTACTAAAAAGCTTAAGGAACAATGTCATGAACAGCAAACTGGAAATAGTCGTCAACAATAAAAAATTCAGTGGACCGATTTTGTCAACACTTTTTATATTGATCAGTGTAGCAGTGTAGCAAGATCCATGTTAAAAATTACGGACAAACATATTAACCCATCAAATTTTCAAAAGATGCGTGTTAAATACGCCGCTCAGGTATTTAGCAATTCTGTATCTGCAGCAATTAGCAGTGCTGTGATGACGGGTCAATTAACAAGTAATACGGCGTTAGATACTGCATCTTTTTTAAAACAATTAACAACATTTTTGACTGTTTAAATAGTTTTTCAGTAAATGATCCGAATCCCTACAAGCGTGGTCTTTCAGTTTTTAAAGACATGCCATGCGAAACGTTGAAACGTTCTGTACAATACTTCAATTCCATCAAGTTTTATGAGAACGGTGTAGAAAGAAAAAATATATACTGTATCGCAGGTTTCCAATGGACTATAAATTCAATTTTAAGTCTGTGGGAGGACTTAAATGGAGAAGGAACTTTTCAATGATTCGTGCTAGAGGAGGTTATAATGCCCAACCGTCTGCCCGCGAATTTAGGCTTGCATTACAACATAACATGCACATTCGCTTGCAAATACCAATAGAACAAGGGAATTGTGAAAAAGATAACGACGAGATACTATATGGTATAGATGAACAATTTAACACTAACTATGAGGAAGAGGATAACAAAATTGGGACAAATGAAAGTGTAGAAAATAATGAAACAAAGAGATCGTCTAGAACCTGTCTGGAGAACAAAATCAATGAAGACAATGTCGTAATTAATAGTTCTTTAGAATCTTGTTCAGTGTCGTATGTTGCGGGTTATTTAAGTCACTACATATATAAAAAGTACATTGTAATACGTGTAAGGAAATGCTAACAGTTAACGACTCAAGTGTTTTCAATGTGAACGAATCATTAATTCTATATAAAGATTACAGCAAATCTGATGGAATTAAATACTTACACAGACCATCACCCGAATTCTCAAAATTTGTGTTTTTTTATTGAAACTTTTTACTGAAGAATTTCATCTTTTTAAAACAGATTATGGTTTATTGGAAAAAATTAAACTGTGAATTCATGGTTCAGAGAATGCGACACTCACTGTTAATTATCGATCAGTTGGTTAAAATAAAACTATATCGAACCTTAAAGTGGGAGGCTAATAAACATATTTCTAATAGCTATAATTACAGTGATGTCACAAAACCACACCGTAAAATAAGAATATTATCTGCATAAATAAGTGTAAATGTTTGGATATGTTTTATGTATAGCATTGTATTAGGTACGTTATTATTTATGTGTAAATTGTTTGTAAATTATTACTATTATTTTAGATCAGTTGGAATTGTAATTTTGAAACAATGTTTATAATTAATGAGCTATTTTACTTTAATTAAACTATTTTAATTCGAAACCATGATATTTTGATACAGTTTCAAAGAGTAAAATCCTAACTTTTATCTCTACTAACAGATAACAAAGTGTCACTTTTCGTAAATTATTTTTTTCCCTCGGGAAAAAAGTGAGTACTATTTTTAACACCAAATTTCCCTCAATAATTTTCTAATTCTATTGTAATATGATTTTTCAATATTAAATCGTCATTTATTTCGTCACAGAAAAGAATAGTGTATTATACACGTATTATCCGCACCGCGTCGGGAGACAACACACCTCAAGCTAAAATCTAGTACTTTTATTTTTAGAAGTAATAGGAATAGGTTTTATTACCAAGTGAATTTAAATTTGAAGGTCTAGTGGAACCCACTTTCCTAAAAAACACGGTAACTTGTTGCCTTTTGAATTGAAAAATTTGAAAACCAATTTTTATTTAAAATCCTTTTCAACTGAACACGTAAAAACAAGTAGATACAAAAACCAATAATTTTGCGTTTCTGAACTCTAGTGGTATTTCTCCCAGTATGTTCTACTTTATTCCTAACGAAGTTATTAAATGACAAACAAATGTCAACATTATTATTTGCAAGTTAAAAAATAAAGTGCAAGCATAATTTGTAAAATAATTGTTTCTTATTTATCTAACACCGACCAAACCAAACTGTTTTAACAAATAACGCTTCGCATGTATTTTAGTAAATTATTAAAAAAACATTGTCATTAAAATCCAAGATATGTATCATCAATGGTATTATTCATAAATGAAAAATTCGTCACTTTTAATTACTAGTTAATACGTTTACTAAATATTTGAAAACGTTGCAACATTGTATTGACAAAAGTAAATTTTACGGATTGTATGTTGCGCCATTTTTACAACGGTGGAATAAATTGAACTATTCTATTTCAAGAATCGTACACATTATAACTTAGCGCTTCAGTACAGGTGAAAAAGTAAACAAAAACGCAACCCAACATGCATATGTGAATTGCATCCGTGATACAAGCAAATACAAGCGGTTGACTATCTTTACCAATAATTCAATCAACGGTTATGTATGGTGCCCCAGAAGATTAGTATAAACCTGTATAGTGTGGTGACAAAACCATGTACAATTGTGGATTGGTTCGTCATGGCAAAGCATTTGCTTCAAGGTTTTTTTCAACAGACCGGTCTAAGCGCCAGTCACCACATTGACAAAAAAATAGTCTAATAAAGAAACAGCAAACAAAATAATGGAGTAACATATAATCAGGACAGAGAATACAAAATATTGCTTAACTCCAGATTTCCTTCAAATTAGTAAGCCATAATACAACTTTGTCCGTTAAGTTATGAATGTTGACATACCATCCTTTAAACTTAGTTAATTGACAATCCTCCACAATATATGCAACGGTCACTGGTTCGTTTCCACAGCCACAATTTTGATTAGAAAAGGCACCCCATTTGACAAAATTTTTCTTTTTTGATTAAAGCCCATGACTTCTATTGTTGGACCATCAATAAGATGTTTATTAAAAACATCAACTCCAGACCATAATGTCTTCAACTTCAGAAAAAACCGTACCTAAGTAGTCTTGAAACCAAACGAGATATCAAGATTTTAGTCTTTTAGCTGGAGGGTTCTCAATATCATTCCAAATTGGTAAGTTTTTGTTAAGTTGGCATTTATCCCATTTTCGTTTTAACGCAGCTTTTTGTCGAATTTTTGATGGGGTAATTATACAAACAACAGGAAACCAATCGAGAGAAGTGGATTTAATGGTTCCATAGTGCAATTCAAATGTGCATCTATTTTTTTTTGTTGATAACTATTTAACCAGACAGAAGCACTGTATTCTGCTGTAGAATAAAATAATGCCAATGCAACTGTACGACGTGTTTTTGCATCTGTTACCCAAGTCGTTCCAGCTAATTTTTGAATGACATTATTTCTTGTTTTCATTTTTTGTTTGAGTTTTTCTAAATGATCATTCTAAATAAAAATGGTGTCTAAAGTTACTCTCAGATAAACTGGGTTAAAGTTATGGTTTAACTGTGTATTATTAAAGATAACATTCAGTATTCTATTTTTTGCTATAATGAAAACAAGAAACCTCTGTCTTTTTAGATAGGGCATAGCGGCTATTTTTTTGAAATAATTTTTCATAATACGCAAATCATCAGATATCCTTTCTTCAATGTCAAAAAAATCTTAATGTTGAAATGAAATTGCTATATCATCGGCTAAAGGAATTTTCGACATTGTAAAGAAAGAAGATCAAGAATATATACATTAAAAAGAATATGTGCAAGAACCGATCCCTGTGGAAAACAATTATTTAAAAATCTAAATTTTCTGCTTTTATCTTCAAGAAATACTCAAGCTTTCGATTAGATAACATATTTTCAATAAAAAATAGTTTGGAGACAAGGAATAATTTTAAACAATTTCAAAGTAAACCTTATTTAGACACTGAATTGTGTGCAGAAGTTAAATCTAAAAAGACAACTCCAATTTTAAGTTTCGATAAGCATTGTTAATGAATGCCAACAACTTTTACCGCAAAGAAATCCTGCTTGTTAAATTAATAATTTCTTCTTGATTAATGGATTAATTCTTTGAAAAATCTATTCTTCCATAACCTTATAAATTACACTTGGACGATAGAATATTTGTTTTTCTTTAAAATTGCCACAACTTTTCATTCGTTTAAATCTGTTGGTAAACATAAGTACCCACTTCAAAGAATAATGCATGTTTTACCTCTTCTACAGTAAAAGGTCTGGATACCTCTTCTAAGATAGGAGTAGATTCTCTTTTTTTTGTAGTCACTTTTCATCTTTGTAATAATTTGAAACATTAATAATGGCTAGGAACTCGAGCTAACTAATAACTTTTGCTTTGTTAAAAATGTACATTTCCTACCAATCCGTAGTAATGAAGTTCACAAAAAAATATTAAAGTGCTTTTATTACTTACGAAATTTTATTTCAATAAACACAAATCGCAATTTAATGATTAATACAATAATTATAACAGTTCAAATTATTGCAATTATCTTCGCAAAACTTAGCATTTCCGGCAGTAGCTAATAATTGAAAAAGAAACAATTAATAATGTTGTCAAATATAATACGTTAACTTACATTCACGAATCATAGTACAGAAAGTAACAATACAGCAAACAAATAAGGCAAGCTTAAATGACATCTTGATTTTGTGGTAACTTCATCAACACTAAGAAATTAAATCAATTAATTAATTATATACCCCATACAACTAAAAATCAAACCACATCCGCATCTTATATCAAATTTTTGTAATATGGGAAATTTTACTTCGATATTGTTTGTTGTTACATTAATTAGTACCTATAGTGTTATAACGATACAAAATTAAAATCATTTTATCACTCCCGAAGTAGTACATTGTACATCGAAGGAATGAAAAAATAATATTGCCTAGGTATTGCACAACGAAGTAATTTTAATTGCAAGAATTAAAAAAATAAGTTGTCAATATTCATATAATATTAATTACTATGATTTTAGTTACTATTGACAACTAATAACACCTTCGACGGTTTTGCCATAGACCATCTCACCGCTAGTTCAACTCGTCATTAAGACAACTAGCCAATGGCACAACTATCCATATAAATTTTGTTTTCAAACACTGGTTTATAATAATTCTAGCTTGTTCAGTAACTAATCATCATATCAATCACTTTAAAGAATAATTTAATAATTAAGAAGAATAAAGATTGTTTTGAAATCATTTACATTTGCATTACATATCGTAATTATGGAATAAACCTCTTTAATGTGTAGGTTTGAAAAGTTTTCCACGAGCCTTCTAATGCGGTTATCGGCGTCTTTATATTTTTTTGCAAAAAATACCTTTCCTAAATTTTCATGTTTGTACTAACACTCTTAGACGTCTCATTATTTAGTCAAATATTATTTTGGTCTTCTAAATATAAGGTTACTTTATGGACTATTACTTATGAATCACCCTGTATGATTTTGAAATTGCTTTGATTATTAAAATTCAACAATAAAGAATCTTAATTTGCTTTTTGTATTATAAAATAATCACTCTGTCTGAGGTAAATATACCACTACTTAAACTCTTTAATCGAAATCTATTTTTTTGTTTTTTGTTTTGACTAAGTAGATACGTCTAGTTTGTGTAATTAAATTAATGAAATTAGGTTAATACTTATCATTACTTTGCTATAGTTAAATTCTATTTTCTATTTATTTCTTACAAAATTTAACAAGAATCGCTTAAGTTACACACTACTAATACTACATAGTTTAAAAATACCTTCTAGATGCTACATCTGCATATGTAATTTTATAATGTAGCTTGTCAATTTCATGCTACAAAATCATATTCGTTTAAAAACTGTGGTCTGTGAATTGGATTGGATGAAGTCTGTGGCCTCTATTGCTCCAAATATACCCCATCCCCCTTCTACAGATTCAATACCGTACACGGTTTTAGAGAAATATATAAAAAAAAATTTTGATATAGTTTTTTTCTGAAACTTATTTAATAGTTTTCGAAACAGTAGTTTGATGAACAACACCAACACCTTCTAGAAAGCCAAGATCCCCGAGATGTCTTAAAAATATTTTCAGTTTTGATAGAAGGGCCCCCCTTAGTCTCAATATGATTTTCTATTCAATCAACGTTATTTAGATTAAAACTAATATTTTTTTTTCTGAATTCCTCTATTTTATGAGATAAATCACCTTCTACATCTAATTCCACTAAAGCGCTTCTATTTAATCTACTTTTTTTAAAACATTTATGGCAGAATCACTTTTTTAATAACCATGCTTTAATTTCCGCAGCTTCAATAAAAAAAATGTAAAAATTTATTTTTTTCTGACTGGTTCATTATTGAACCACAATCAGTACATGAATTCATTAAGCGACAACAAAATTAATACTCAACGTAAACAAACTTCCTTATCCTGCCTACACAAGAAACTAATAAGAAAAACTTAATAGCTATCTCGGTTTTGTGGTAAATTGTTTGTTTTATACTCCATAAGATTAAGACACAAATCAAAATCCGCGCTTGTATCTTATATCCAATTTACTTCAGGATGTAGGAGAAATATGTGTGATAATTGCAGGACGAGCGTAGCTTGAATGTGTGATAAAACAATAGGCAAAAGAGTGTGTTACTGTAGTATATTTTGCCGAGAAAGCAAAGATTTCTGTAAGGCTTCCATACTTGGTTACATTTTCCTTTGATAAAACTCACTCATTGGGTTAAGATTAATTTTAACACTCTAAAGTATTCAATATTATTAGCATTTTTAAGACTAAATGTTGCATACCTTTTTAAGAAACTAAAAATTTTTAGTTAAGGTAAAGCTCAAATTGATACATTTCTCTGGATTACGAGTTATTAATGATTTAATTTTTAAAAAATTTTAGTTGAGCAATAAATTAGGTAGAAATGGATCAAAGTTTGATCCCAAGTTCTATGGGTACTTAGTTATAGTTAGAAATTACAAGAATAGATTACAATTTAAAATAGTAATGACAGTGGTCAAATATTAAATATTAAACAATTTGAAAATGGTAGCCTTTAGGAAGATATATGAATTCGACAATTTTTTTTTATTATTATATCAATTGTATTTTAAAAAGTTCTATAAAGTTTGTTTGATTGTTTAGAAGACAATTTTTAATAGCTAAATTAATAGAAATAAACCTACTTTTAAAGCTTCTAAAAGTTTTGTCGATATAAAATCACACGAACAACCTAATTTGTAAATATCACTTTCTTCAAAATCTGATGTAATATTAAATGGTGAGAAGATATTTTTAAGATTAGATGTATTTGAAAAACTGATTTTGTGTTCAATTAGTTTTGTTAATTTGATTAAATTGTTATGTATTTTATTTAATCGTATGGTACATTTAAAATATTGTATTGTGATGTAAGTGTTATGTATGGTGCCCCAGAAGATCAGTATAAACCTGTACAGTGTGGTGACGAAACCGTGTTAAAATTGTTAATTAATTAGTTGTTAAAGTAATAAATAAATGTATGGAATAAATGTAAGATATTGATTTTCTGATTTATTATTAATTGGTGATAAATTTGTAAATGATTTCAAATTATGTTTGTATAATAATATATTAAGAAAAAAAGAATAATAAAATTTTGTGTAAAACGGATGACAAGAGTCAAAAGCAATTAAGTATTTGTGAAGTAGTTGTAGGTTTTCTAAATACATATATTGAATGAAAAACTATTACTTTTACTTAATCTAATTGTAAGTTCAAAAAGTTATTTTAGAAATTTCTGATACAAATTGAATTCTTTTATGTAAGTTGTTAAGAAAATTAAGAAAATTTAAATCTCTGTAGGAGAACCCTTAAAATTGTAGAAAATGTCATCTACATATTTCTCCCAAAGAATAATGTGTTTATTAAAAAGAATATTATTGAAAATAAAATAGTTTTCTAAATTATCTAAAAAAATTTCAGTTAAGACATAATAATGGTCTTGGTTTTTCGATAAAAATTATTTTGGAAAGAAAAAAATTGATTTTTAAGGCATAATTCAAGTAAATTAAATAAATGTTCACAAACAAAATCAGTTGAGTTGTTTGAAATTAATAAATTAGTAATAATGCTGCTAAAAGTGTATTAAATATTATTAAATAAGTATTAAATCTGAATTATTTGGCAAAACAAATTTTATTAATTAATCTATAAGTTTTGAAGAATATTTAATTGAATTTTGAGGATTGAAATTAATTTCAATGAAAAATATTTTTAATAAAAATTTTGATAATAAATACGTTGATGGACAATTAGCATATTTTGTTTTGAATCTTAGGAAGACTATTGTAGTATAGGTAATTTTGGATGTGTTGGTCTTAGTCAATTTATATATTAAAAAATTTAAATGTGTTTATTTTGATATAGAAATTACGATAATAGTAGATAACAAAAACTTGATAAAAGAGAATTTTGAAGAATTGTAAAATCTGGTGAGTTGAGAAAAGTTAATGTTTTTTCAAGACAATTTCTTTTATCTGCTTTAGTTAAATTAAGCTTTAAAAATTTTATTGTTTAAAAAAATATTATAAAAAATAATAAATATCTAAAGTTTTTTAATATTATATAATATCATTATCCGTAGTTCTAAATTAAGTTATCATATGTATAATTATATATGTAGAACAATCAACATATAATTATACTGTATGTTTTGTATTTAACCGCGCAATAGGGGGAAAAGTGCCTGAAATGAACACATTAGTTTGATGTGAAAGAGAGCATGCGAATTTTTACGCACAGATTTGAGAGTTTTGGATATCGTAAAAACAAATACGGTAAACGCTAAAATCATGCGCAAAAGAGACTTTAGCGTTTACCGTATTTGTTTTTACGACATCCAAAAACTCCCTACTGGCGCTGTATGTCGTTTGTAGAGGTTAGTTTCTCATTTGAATTGTTCATTAGTAATTAATTTATGCTTTAATTGTGTTTATTTATTACTGCTCACTGATATTCTTATTAATTTATTTTAGTTACACACAAACTTTCTTGATATTAGATCACCTAACCCGACTTTGCTTATCGTCTCACAACGGTTATACCTTTCGAAGGTTATTAATTTAAAATTTTGATGCTCGACCCAACGTGGTTTGGGCAGTAACTAAAAATCGATTCTCCTTATCGAATTTGTGCTTGTTATAATTATAACATTTGCCCCAAGTTTCTGGGTTTTAATTTAATTACTATTTTGCGCGCCACCTATATCTTTTATTGGAACTAAATTTCCCAAAATTTTAACTAAACGCTTTAATATTGGTATCAAACAAAAGATTATTTTTGCTGATCATTTATATGCGACACTTGAATCTTATTTTGTCTCCTGTCTTTTTAATTCCGCTTTATTTGTTTTTAAAGATGTTTACCATTTTTCGAAGACACCAATGCGAATTTTTGTAATTGTAATTCGACACACTTTATTTCTTAATTCTAACCATGGGAAACAATTCCTCGTATGCTTTTCGTCACTTAACACATATTTTTTCTGGGTTGGTTAAACTAATTTAATTGAAATTTCACTTAATGGGTTCAATATGGGTAATGTTTTACCATCACTACGTCTAATGTAGCTTCATAACGGCCCCAGGTTTTATTTTTAAATTTAAATAGTATTCAAAATTGAGAATTTTTGGTTTTGACTGTGTAGTGATAGATTTAATCATAGCAATATCTAAAAAAGTACTAATGCAAATCGATAGAGAATTAAAAATTACTTTAGAAACAGTTAAAATAAATGAAGGTTGTTATTTAAATTTAAAAAGTTTCAGCAATTTCTCAAAATTTGTAAATTAGCCCTCTCATACATAATAAGTATGGCAAATTAGAAATTTTATTTAGACTTTTGACTTATATCTACAAATTCACAAAAACAAATTCAAAAATTTCTAAAAACACTAGTTTTGTGACAATTTCTTTCTGATGCTGGATTTTTATAGAAATTGCTCTAAAATGGTAACTCCGCAATCAATTAAAATTTAAAATATATTTTTCATCTAAATTAAGCCTTCATCGAACAGAATAAAAACATCGATGAGTTGCTATTTAAAAAAGTATAACTTTATACTGCCTAGCGAAAAACACTGTATATACGAAACATTTTTTAAAATATGCAGGTTTAAATATAAATGGATACAGCGCTAAACATTTTATGCTGAAATTTATACAAAGGCACTAGAAACCGAGGCCGGAGTAATGGCGAAGCCTGTATACTTCTACTCATTTGTTTGCTCTTTATTTAGTATGTTAGGGTTGCCTATTCTAAATTTGTCGAAATTAGACTTGTTTCCTTCTTTATCTCTATCACTACATGCAATTTTCATCTTCTTTATTTTTTTTTTTGCTTATCTTTTTCCACAGGTTAACCGTTGATTGGGTTTACCTTATATTTTATTACACGAAATTAAAAAGCAACTCAAATATTTTTACTTCAGCTTTTCTTTTTTGAAATTAGATAAATGTCATCCGTTCTTCTTTATTTTTCACTTATACAATTTTTTGTTTCTATACATAATTTTCCTTCGAATATTTTGTGCCTTATTCCTTGTTTACTCAGCCTACGAATCATCTGTTACTTTACTTTATCATCTCTTTATTTTTATTCTGTTCGTTATTAATTATTGTTATTTTATTTTCATTTTAAGATTTACTAAATATGTTTCAATTTATTACTATTTATTCACCGCATTTATAATTTTTTTTTAATGTATAGAATTCTTGATATCATTTACAAATTCATTTTTACTTTAATATATTTTTTATTTATTCGTATGGTACATTTTCATTATTGTATTGTGATGTAAATGTTATGTATGGTGCCCCAGAAGATTAGTATAAACCTTTTTCTAATTTTGACATGTAAAGTGACATTTTTCGTAATCAAAGTAAATGTTGAAACCATCTACTTTTCGTAACTAGTTACAAAAAGTAGAAAATCAGTTAATATTTCTCAAACCATGTTTTCTGTTTGAGATTATATGGATAACATCCGTTTAGCTTTTTAAATTTATATATACAATATATACAATAGAAATGTGTTAATATGATATTGAATTAAGCATGTTTACTCTGTTTTTGTCAAAATTAGAAAAAATCTTATATGTAACACGTAACGAAACATGATTTTTTTAACTCATGTGATATTGCGGGACCTCGGTTTGCTTGTCCCGCAATTATCACATTCGTTAAAAAATCATGCTTTTGTCACTGATTACATAAATAGCTATTACAGTGTGGTGACGAAACCGTGTGCAATTGTGGATTGGTTCGTTTTGGCAAAGTATAAGGATTAGGAAAACCACTAGAACCTTAACATGCCAACTCGTACCCACCTTGGTATTAATGTATAATAATATAGATTAAGTGTGTAAACATTATATAAGATAAATAAAAACATAAAACATAACAGCACAGCCATTGCATGTCGACATATAATGGACTGATCCAAGCGGTACTCATGACAGTGACAATAGCAGGACAAAAAAATATCAAACGAAATAATCAAAAACAGATAATCAGGAAAGATAATACAAAACTTAACTTCAGATATCCGTCAAATTAGTAGGTAGGTAGATGTAATCTGGGGTGTGTAGGACGGAATCAATACTGATTATTGTGCTCCCCCTTTCTGAACTTATAGCTCTTCCAGTAGGTTAAGTTCTCTGAGGAATCTTAGGACTGGCGTTGGATTGAGAGAAGTAATTTTCTCCAGTTTGAGAAAACGTTTATCAAACCAGTTCCACCTTCTGGAAAGCGTGGCTTCACATTCCGTAAGTAGGTGAGTCGTGGTCTGCTTCGACGCGCAGCAAAATCTGCATGTCGAGTTAGTTGTTACACCAATCTTAACAAGATGTCCGCCAAGTCATCAGTGCCCCGTCAGGAAACCAGTGAGGATTTTTAAATGAATCCTGCTAACTGCTAAGTAATCCTTGTAGTCTTTACCGGTTAAGTCATTTAGTAGAGCTTTAGATTGTCTCAGCCCTGGTAAATTGACCCAGTGTTCTAAAATTTCCTTCCGTTCTTCAGCCCGGAGTACTTTACGTATTGTGTGCTTGCTAATACCACAAAAGGGCTCTGGTTCTACAAAGGGCGTAACCGTTCCTTTCCTGGCAATAGCATTTGTCTGCTCGTTACCAAGAATCTCAGAATGTCCTGTGACCCAAGCTAGAGTGATCTAGTTTATTCAGTTTCTTTTTGCAAGTTCTTAGCATCTTTGAGTTGATGACACAACTGCTCAGCGCTAAGATCGCCGCTTGGCTATCGAACATAATATTAATATGTCTGCCAACATATCTTGGATCTAGATTAAACTGCACGCAAGGTTCTATTGCGTAAACTTCCGCCTGAAAGGTACTGCTATGTTTTCCCATAGATTCGTAGTATTAGTGCGTGGCCCAAATACCCCCGCACCGGCATCTTCAGCCGTCCGTGATCCGTCTATAAACCAGCAGGTCTGACCATCTGGCACTGGAAAAAAAGATCCCCCGGCCGTCCAGTTTTCCTTATTGACTAGTACCGTCTGGAAGTTGGCTTCAAATAGGAAGTCCTTGTTTACATCGTCTCTGTGAGAGAGAAGCAGGGGATATCACCTATTGAGTAAGGTCTTGTCTGAGTGATTGAACCTCGGACCGCCATCCTTTTCCAGTCTTTCAAAGAGCAAAAACGCCAGTCTGGCCTTCCTTTCAATTACAAGATGGAGAGGGGTCAGCCCCAAAAGATGCTCAATGCCTTCTGTAGGGAAGATACGCATTGTTCCTGTGATGTATATGCACGCGAGTCTCTGCACTCTCTCAAGTCTTTTCCTGGCGGTAAACTCAGAGAGTTCTTGCCACCAGACAAAACAAATTACAAATTAGTAAGCCATGATATATTTTTTTTATTTTTAACGAACATTGGTTTGCATCCGTGACAGGCTCAAGTGACCCACTCCTTGGTCAGCCAAAACCGTCTTACAAGTGTATTTTTCCATCATAACTATATACATACCTAAAACCTCTTAGTTCCATCAGATGGTGGTTTAGTGCGGTTTCGAATACAACTTTGGAAACCGTCACCTATGTGACGGATGTATATCGATCAAAGTAGAACCAACCAGGCTGTATTTCAGATGTTGTTTCATAGGAACTGTGTTAATGGCAATGTGATAGTGGTAGGTGACATTTTGCGATTAGTCTACAGTTTTGTATTTGTAGGCATGTACCTATTTGTCTGAAGTTTAACTTTAGCAGTTGTGCTCCATGTTGCACTGTCTTCATTAAAGGACTAAAATGATATGAAATGATGGACCAACGGTTACAGAATAAGGTACATTACAACTATACTGTTTTGGAACAAATGTGTGAATTGTACTTTTTGTATATAATTAGTTGCATGCCTCAATTATTTTTTGAAAGCATATGTTTTTATATTTTTGATAGTATGGAAGGAATAAGAGAATTTACAAAGTGAGTTTGTTTTTATTAAGTAAACACTATAACGAAAATGTGAATTGTATTGCTGGTTGCCTAAGAATAAATAATTGGTGTTACTGGGATACGCCCAGTTGTTTCAACCTTTTGTCGCTTTCTTTTTCACTGAGAATATTGTGTGTCAATGTTGCAATCGCGTTCTAGTTCTCTTGTGAAGTTAACAAAATGTTAATTATGCTGTCTGGGGTTACTTTGGATTTTAATTTTGATTCAGCAGTGTCTCTCTGATTTTTCCAGTATGCACACGAAAAAAGTGTACTTGACGTTGTGTTTATTGTGATTTCAGGGGCTTGTCTTTTTTTTCTCTTTTTTATTGGCACCTATGTCATAACTTCACTCAGTCACAAGGAATCTCAAAGATATTGTAGATGAAATTACTAGCAACGCTTCGGTGGAGGTGGTGCGGTATGCTCTAGTAATTTTTCTTATCATTTTCCTCTGAAGTTTTTTGAGTAGGATAACATACTTTTTGCGGTTAACACAATCTGGCTACACAGGAGCAGCGTACAAAACAATTGAGTTTACGACGTGAAGGAGTATTGTTCTTTTACTAGCTCTAATGGCGTCCTTGTTTGTGAATAATCTTGTGAGCGCTACTATGTACTTTTCTGCTTTTTTAGTCCTTTCCTTGCCAACCTAAGCCCAAATCGATAAAGGCATTTTTCGATTATTTGGATAGTTTTGTTGGCTTTGTTTTTCACTTTTTTCCCCTGTGGGACGCCGAACGTTAAATCCATACTCTTTTATTAATTTATAATTCTGTTCTCTAGACAGGCAGCTCCGAATTATGTCTGTGAGGTAAGGACTAATTTGGAATTGAAGTAACGCGTTTATAATTTTATCCCAGCTAGCTTCGTTAAATGCGTTTTTAATATCCAACGCTACCATGACTACATAATTGCCTTTACATTTCTCCCGACTGGCGACTTCTAATACTTGTTGTATGGCATCTATTGTTGAGGATTCTTTCCTGAAACCGAACTGACGGTTTAAAATGCCTTTATTCTTATTAACCTAATTGATTAGTCTAGTGTTAATGATGCACTCAAACACTTTTCCGGTAAAGTTAAGTAGACTGATGGGTCTGTATGTATAAAACATAAGTTACAATTGTTTACAAATCCTTCTTTAAACTTTGTTAATCGACAATCCTCTACAATACGTGTAACAGTCTCTGGTTTGTTTCCACAGTCACAATTTGTATTAGAAATAGCACCCCATTTAAACAACATAGAGTTGCATTTTGAATAGCTTGTTCTTATGCAATTTACTTTTGACTAAATTTTTCTTTTTGATCAAAGCTCAGGACTTCTATTGTTGGATCATTAATAAGATGTTTATTAAAAACATCAACTCAAGACCATAATTTTTTCCTCTCTACAATTTCAGAAAAAGACGTACTTAAGTAGTCATCCAACTATACAGAACTTCGAGATTTATGTCTTTTAGGTGGAGGGTTTTTAATATCATTCAAAATTAGTATGGTTTTGTTAAGTTGGCATTTATCCCATTTGCATTTTAAGGCAGCTTTTTGTCGAATTTTCGATGGAGAAATATTAGAAAAAACAGAAAGTCAGTCAAGAGGAGTAGATTTAATAGTTCCACTAATTATACGCATAGTGCAATTCAACTAGACATCTATTATTGTATGATAAGTATTTAACCAGACAGGAACACAATATTCTGCTGTATCATAAACTAATGCAAATGCAGCTGTACAATGTGTCTTTGCATCTACTCCCCAAGTTGTTCCAGCTAATTTTTAAATTAATTATTTCTTGTTTACATTTTTGTTTGCCTTTTTCTAAATGATTGTAAATTAAAAACGTATCTAAAGTTACTTCAGATATACTTGATTAAAATTATTGTTTAACTTTGTATTATTAAAGATAACATTAATTTTTCTATTTTTTCTCTATTACGTAAATGAAAACAAAAAACCTCTGTCTTTTTAAGATTAGGGCATAATCCATATTTCTTTCAAAACCACGTGGAATTGATTTCTTTTCTACACATTTAACAACAAACCTAAAATAATTATCGGAAACCGGTGGTATTCATCTAAGGATAGAATTGAGAGATGTTCTATAGTTTGTCCAATTAGTTTTTTTAAAAGTTCCATCTTAGTTTTCCTAAAGATTCTACTGAATTTGAAGTCCAATTTGTAATAGCGAAGGTCTATATTGACTTTTTGGAAAACCGTTTAAAACCACACGCTTAGATTTTAAAGATTTTCTGAATATGATCATTACTAGACCATATTATTTTCCCTTCGCATTTTTTGTTTTTTTATTAATATTTTCGAAAATTTTATTTAGTAGTGGTGCATTTATTTACTTAATTAGTTAAAAACTCATGTTAAAAAATTTTTGTTACAGTTTGTTTTATAATTAAGTTTTTTTGTACTTAATAAATAAATGTAAGAAAGTAAGAAAATATTGCTCTACAAACATCGTTTTGAAGCAAAAATTATTTTATAAAGTACCTGATTTGAAATTACTAAACTAATATATTATACTCTTATTAATTATTTTAGGTCCCTTAAAGATAAATGTGATAATTAACCACCGTGCTAGTATTAAAAATTCTAAATAAAGTAAAAAATGCTAATATGATACGTCTTACATATTGTTGTATCTATGTCTCTTAATAATCACCCTCTGACGTTTGCGTAAATGCAAGTTTCAATCGATTCCTCGTAAAATAAATTGAAAAATTTACCAAAGTAAAACAAGCAAATAATTAATTAAAAAGAATTATCAAACCGAAGGTAGAATAAACTTATCGATGTAAACAAATATGAAAGCATTATTTATAGCGCTCTAATCACGTTCATAAAACTTGAAAAATTAATGTGCCCGAATTTTTGAAAAACTACTTACAATTTCGTTTTATTTATAAACAATTTATTTATTGTTAAGCCAATAGAAGGTTTGTATTTATAATGTAGATAAATTTATTGATTAGTTAAAGGTGACGATGCTTCTAATAATTACAGTTTAAAAATTTAGTTAATAATGTAGTTAATAATTGTCCTTTATGCATTAAAAGTATAATGAAGCAATTTGCTGCTTGTATCGTTATCAAAATGCATAGAAAATTTTATGTACTGCTTTCAAAATTCTATAAAAAAATGAGATATAGATAATCTGTAAGTTTCACAAAGCAGCCAAAAATTAATAATTGTTAGTAACTATGGAATTTTGTAAAGAAGTGGCCGACATTGTAAAATAAATTGCTTTTGTGTGACGAAGATTGGATTTCTGAAAATGGAAGAAAATGGTGTTTCTGGAGAAATTAAAAAAACTGCAACTTTGATTTTACTACCAGCAAAATTAAGAAAGTAATATATGAGAAAGAGTTCAATGTTCTATGGAATGGTGTAAAAATAAGAAGACGTAATAATACACTGTTTTGCAATTTTTTTTTGAAATGTACAAAAAGTTTAAATCTGGACTTTCCTACTCTATCTTAAGAAATACATTGATCGTAGGAAATGGAATATATTAGCAAATGCTTAAAACTACAAGCATTTTTGAAGCGACAAGGCGACCACTGCAATCCTAAAAAGTCAAAAGTACTCTCAAAAAATTTACCACAGAAGCACCAAATGAAATTTTTTATTAATTAAAGTAGATTACTCATTTTAGTTAGATACTCTAATATTTTAATTCGTAATCTTTGTAGGATGCTGTAATCGTCGAAATCGCCGGGGCTTGTAGATCCCAAAAGATATGCTTTTTAAGAACAGAAGAATTTGAGGATTTGGACAAAAACGTCAAGACGTTAAATGAACAACATTTTTAGGAAATTTTTGCATGTACTTTGCTTTACGACCCCATGTACTAAATCTAATAATTTCTTTGCTGTTTACAAAAATGGAAAGTGTTTAACGCAACCCATAAGTACTAATACTTTTGGAGAAATTTAACCTTCCGTAAACCTTATACCGAGCATTGTTTGCAATAAATTTTTGCTATGTTACTTACCGATTGTGGTGGAGGGATGGGTTAACCACCCACCCAAAAATCTACAGTAAATTTTACTTTTGGAAATACTTATATTTCTTTGTCCTAGTATTTCCAAACATTTTCGTGTATTTCCATATATTTCCTTGTACGCATTTCCAAATATTTCCGTGTATTTCTATACACCTTGTATTATTGTATTTTTTGAGGCATTTTCGGTTTATTTCCAGGTTCGTAGCTTATATTTCTGTCCTGTTTTCAATTCAAGAAAGCTATTCTAGAAGAAATCTTAAAGGTTTTTGCCGTTTTTTGTTTTTTTCCCAAATAATGAAGTAATTATAGTCAAGTTCAAAATAATGATTCTGTAAAAATTGTATTTCTTAAAAAAGTTTTGAAGTTATTTGCAGTGTAAAATTTATTACTCAATTTAATTAGTTAAAAAAAATGACTGTAATAAATCATTAATTTAAAACAAACTAACGTAAAGTAATAATAATTTAAAATCAATGTTACAATTCGATTTTCATAGTTTTGTAAATCTTTTTAATTTGGACCACTGACTTCCTCTTTACAGTAAAGGGGTCACACCCATCTAAAGTTATTGGCCCATAAAATATAAATCTCTCTTTACAAAAACTACGTCTTCCGGCTTCCGCTTTTTTCAAAAATACTGAAAACCTTAATTGGTAGGCAATATTGCCCCAATATGGAATACCCCCTTGTGGTATAGTTGGCACCATAATATTGACAAATATTGGGGTAACATTGCCAAATTGTGTCTCGTGCGCCTTAAGGAAGGATCGCATAACTTTTTTGGATTAAGATTATCGCCTCAGAATTGAACAAAGAATCGTTCTACCTGGCGTTTGTCCGTATTTTTCTGGCCACCGTGTATAAGGCCAATATCAATATCCTGACATAAAACCAAAACAATATAGTACAGGGTGTTTTTAATACTACCGCATAACACTAACGACTTAAAACATAAATAACTTAGTTAACTTAACTTCTGTAGCCTGTTGAAAGCTGGAACTAATTACCATTTAGTCGGTGTTAGGGTTATCGACCTCTAACTCCGATAGTTTTCGAGATATTTAAAAATTTGATAGTTTAACAATTTACGATGTACTGGTGTCTAAGTTACCTGTAAAATATCCGCAATATAGACATTATCTTGCAACTTTTAGTTTTAAATATTTACCTTAAAAATATTTATTTTTTTCAGAAAAAATAAACAGAAATGTGTTTATAACTAGTATCCCGGGCTCTAAAAGTCAGTCGAATTACGCACACCGGTCACAATTTACTGATGTTTAACAACAGCAACCGTTACTTGGTACATCAAAAATCGATCATACTGTACACATCGACAAACTAACTAACCTGTTAACTAATAATGTAATACAAATCGCTCTAATAGTAGTACAATAATTCGAAAACCATTATTTTTAGAATTTTTTTAACAAAGTTACCAATGTTTACAATGTCATCGATTTTGCTGAAACTAATAACGGTTGCTGTTGTTTGTGACAGGTGAGCGTGATTCGACTGACTCTTAGAGCCCGGCATGTCACAAACACATTTCTGTTATTTTGTTCTGAAAAAATTTGTTTAATGATAACATTAAAGCTGAATTGGCCTATACAATAAAAATGTTTACAAGATAATGTTCATTTTACTGATATCTCACAGATAACTTAAATTCCAATAAATTGCAAATTGGTAAACTAGCAAATTTTAAAATATCTTAAAAACTATCTGAGTTAGGGGTTGGTAACCCTAATACCGATTGAAAGATAATTAGTTGCTGATTCAAACAGGCTACAGAAATGCAGGGTGTTCCATTTAAGTTAAGCAAGTTATGTACGTTTTAAGTCGTTACCGTTATGCGGTAGTATTTAAAACACTCTGTACATCATAACATAATAGTAAATGTTGCAAAAAGGATGTTGAAAGTTCTTAGTAAGGTGATGTAAAACCAAATTGCTTGTTCTTATTTATCTTGAAGTTATTGAATTTGTTTGGAGGGTCTGCAAATCAGGTAAAATCGATTTATCTCAGAAACGGTTGTAAATTGGTATAGGGACATGTTAAAGAACATACATTATTTTTTATCCTACAATTCAAAAATTCAGGGTGTTCCATTTAAAATAACCCAGCTTTGATATAGTACGTGTTTCTCTAGCACTCTGTACAATCGAAAATATTTTTAAAATGTGGTTTCAAATAATCTCGATATATGTATGTTTTAAGATTCCTTACATTATTTGTCGTTTTAGTGCTACAGAATAATTCGTTGGTAGTGCCCCACCCTGTATATTATAATCAGAAAATTTCTCTTTCGTTAAAGGCGCATCCTTGATAAAGTCTTGTCTTAATTCCAAATTGCTCGCTTATTTGCAGCCGCCTACTCCAAACTGCATTTGCCAAAAAGGCTTTCCCCAAAACTGGAATCTGGCTAGTTAATTTTCCCATATTATTTATATGCGCCATCAGAAACTACAAATATTGCAGTAGACGATAATATACGCAATGAACACAGCAATTATAGTAGTATTGATGAAGAAAAGGACAATATTGAAGATAAATTAATGTCGACAATATCATTGAAACTTCGACACTTACTAAACAATTAACACATGGGACTACCAAAAATCAAAGAACAAAAAAGGTAGCTGGATCTTCAGAGTTGTCGAAAGACTACAAGAAACTCTCGTTTGTTTTTTAAGAGATTTCCCCGGTTCCTCAAGCAACTTCAGTTTCTAATAGAAAACGTAAGGTCAAGAAATCGGAAGAGTTTACAGGCACTACAACTTTGGAAGAAAATAAAGGTAAAAGCTATGGAAAAAATTAAATTTTAAAGGTCCAAGGATTTACGGCGAATGGCAAGACAAATTAGAAGAGGGTGTTTCAGTCTGACTTAGATGGTTCGGATGCAAATCAAGAGCCATTTGAACATGATAAGGAAGATGCGGCTTGTCTCTACTTCAATTCATTCTATTTGCTATCCAAGAGCGGGGAGAAGTAGATTAAATGCATAAAGTGCAATAATGGGGCCCATTACGAGCGTGCTGATGTGTCAGCAAAGTGCAAACTTTTTGTTTAAATTTAGAATCTTTTAGTTTTCATGTTTAATAAATGTTTTTTTACTTTTATTGGTTTTTTTGAGAAATTTTACCCGTATGTCATTTTACCCGCACAGTAGCCTAAAATAATAGAGTAAAGCTGTATTTAAAAAATATAACCGTCATAAGGTTTCATCATTTTTGTCTTACAATTGTGGACAAAGAATTTCCTATAAAATCGTTACTAAACTATCTTTTTTTATGGAAAATGCTCATTTTAGGCGTATTTCCCCTACAAATGGAGGAAAATGTATAAAGAAAGGTTTGTAATTTATTATACTTCAAAATGTGTGGTTATTATCTACCGCGGCATTGTGATTAAAATCAACTACTAGCTGAAGTTAATGAAACGGCACTATTGGCAAAAAGAAATGTGTTAGGTCAAATTAGTTGTAGAAAATTGCTTAAACAAATATCTTTCATGTTCCTCTCAATAGCCCACTAATTTACTGTCAGGATACTGATAGATGAGATCCATATTAAATTAATAATGTGGTGCTAACTTGTAGTCATTAGCCCATCATGAAAATTTTATTAAAAACTAAAAGATGTAGGTTGTAACTAATTTCGGTCCCGCATTAATACGTCGTTCTTTCCTAGCGGCTAGCCCATTGGAGATAATTAAAAAGTTTATACTAAACATAATTGGTTGAAAAAGATCACTTCAAAAAATTATTTTTACGGGATGCCAAAAAATATGTTTTTTTTTAATGGAACACCCTATATTTTTTAAGGTATTCTGGGGTTGTTTCTCAACCTCTACATAACCATTTCATTGTTTTTTGATTTGCTGCCAGTGTTGCCAAATTATAATTGTTTTTTGAAAAATTTCCCGTAAACAGGCTTCACTTTAAAAATCATAGCGACTTTGTTTTGAAAATTTAATAAACTAATTTTAGCACCGACGTTAGGACCGATGAAAGTCAATATTTAGATTGTGTGCTGTGGGGTGTTCTAAAAAAGCAATTTTTTAAATCTCAAAAGGTCATAACTTATTTTTTTCAAATAAAGTGACGTTTGTTTTATTTTGTTATAAAATAGCATTTTTCTTCTCTTTGATTTTTACTGAAGGTGTCCTATGCCTAAACTCCGTAGTTTTTGAGATATTTAATAGTTAAAAAAATACAATTTTAATTACAATAATTTTTGCGACATCTATTGTATTATATTCTTAAACCCCGGCAAATGCCGTTGGTGGAAAATAAATTGCATATTAGTAGAAGCCACATGCCGGCGTCCAAAAAAATATCACCCCTTCACATTTTTGCCAGAAACATATCTCGATGAAACCATTGGATTGGCAGGAATAGACCCACCAGGTAACTAGATCACTTGATCTGACAAAACTAGACATTTTTTAGGAATATGTCAAACAAATGGTGTATAACGATCCACTAACAACACCAATAAATAAGCAGCAAAAAATAGAGGACTCGTTTACTAACATTTCACCTCAAATGTTGAAGATAGTGGAAATGTTTTTTCAGCAGCAAATCAGTTGGTGCTTCAATGAAAATGAAAGACATTTGGAACACAAGTGTTGTAGTTATTTCTTCAATTTTGTTTCTTTTTACAGATTTTTTAATGTATTTAATTATTTTGTTGGGTAAATAAGTAATTAATATAAAAATTCTTAAGCTATTTAAACCCCAAAGTGACACTAAATCATCGCCATTGCTCTCTTGGGTGCATAAAAATGTAATTAAAATTGTTTTTTTAACTATTAAATATCTCCAAAACTATGGGGTTTAGCTATAGTAAAAATTAAAGAGAAAAAACATGTTATCTTATAGCGAAATGAAACAAGCTTTATTTTATTTTAAAAAAATGGCTTTTTGCCCTTTGAATTTTGAAAAATTGGCATGTTTTTTGTGAACACCGTGTAACACAAAATATAAATTTATAACTATTAAAATGTTGCTCTTCATCTGGTCTAACGTCGCTTCTAAAATTTGTATATTAAATTTACAAAACAAAGTCGCTATGATTTTTTAAAGCAAAGGTTGTTTATGGATTTTTTTTAGAAAACAGTTATAAATTGACAGCACTGACAAGAAATTGAAAAATAATTAAAACACAATGTAGAGGGTGAGAAACTGCACCAGAACACCTTAAAAGATACAGGGTGTTCCATTATAAAATACCATGCTCGTTGGCATCCCATAAAAATGGAACACCCTGTATCGTTAAAAAGAATTTTATAAAGTAGATCTCTTCAAATCAAGTATGTTTAATTTCAACTTTGTTTACCTATCTCCAAAGGAAAGGAAAGAACAAAGCACTAATGCAGGACCCTGTATGTAGGATCTTAATTTTAAGTAATTTTAAAACAATTTTAAGTGAAATGGACACGCCATATTTTGGAAAAACCAAATATTTATTGACCAAAATCTGAATTGAACGATGATTCCCCTCAAGAAAAATATAACAAAGAATGTAACGTAATAAACATCACACAAGCTAACTTCACTAGAGCATCTGATTTTAATATTGAGGGTAAATGTTGCAGTAGCTAACAATTAATACCTACCCATATAAAGCACTAGAAGAGGATTTGGGAAGTCTTAGTCTCAGAAACACATCTTCCAGAACTCTACCGAGTCGAAATGGTAATCGCTCACTATCATAAAACACGTTCTAATTAAACAATCGAAAAACTTAAAACAGACCAACGAAAAATTTAAGATTCAATCTAGAATCTGATACGTGACATTTTTAGGAGAAGAAGAACTGAAGAAAGTTTAAAACATTTGAACCACTAATGGTTTTTAATTTAACCATACCAATCAATTAAGTTGAATAATATTGCAATCAAGGGTTTAGATCCTAGATTCCCAAAGTGGTCCAGGTGGACTCCCAGGGGTCCACGGGAGCCCGATAGGGGTCTACGCTTGCGTGGAAAAAAAATGGGGGTCCACAACTCGTTAACGGGGGTCTATAAAAATGTATTAGGTGACCCGACTTGACTTCTCCTATGAATAAGGGAGACAATAATATATATAGGCAGACAAT